>JAQBSW010003153.1:20000-88391 GCA_029291075.1 Eudiplozoon nipponicum
GTTTCGAGTTCTCATTTTTAAACTTATCTTCAGGTAGTCAATAAAATATACGCAAAAAGTAAATGTTATTGAAAATACATTAGTATGAAGGTTAAGGTGGAATATAGATGCGGCTGGAAGCATAAGGAACTAGTAATCCTGGAACGTTCTGACGATGGCCTGATAAATACGATACCGTTGTCTTTTCGATATTTGACCTTTTAAAGTGTGTAATTTTAGCTTTTTTATTATGGAAATTAAGACAAATAAATTGGCTTACATGTGAATAAATTTTTCATTTTATATTTTAAATTTTTATGGGTTGTCAGGAAATTTTCTTATTGTAATTTTATTTGTATTTACGCCAAACATTCTCTAGCATGTCTCTATGTTCGCAGAACTACCTAGTTACTGACAGTTAATGAAATGAAAACAGTCATTATTCTTTAAATCAAGTTTGCGAGTTTGAAGTAAACACGAATTCCATTTTATCTGACCAGACGTCAAACAACATAGCAAAATTACCGTCAGTCACAATTTTTTTATTAATATAAGTGAGCTCAAATTGCAGTTTCAGTCAATTCGCATGCACTGTGCATCAAAATAAATAGACTAACGCAGAACAGAGAATATATATCATCTGTTGACCTGTGATGTATTTTCAAAATTTGGCCTTATTAATTTTTAGAGGGCTAAGAACGAGATCAGTGTTTGATTTGCAACTCTGTCTACTTCGTCGAAATATTGTTCTGGCTTTCAATTAAACAGTTTTTTCTTATTGTACGTTGTATTATATTTACACTAACTTCACGGGGTGCCGTTTCGCAAACTGTGCTAGTTATTTTAACAGAACACCAAAGCACCAAGAAAAAGCAACACAGCTTCGAGAAGGCGACACCTGGGGAGTTAATCGAAATTATTCGCAAAGGACAATAAAATCTTTCAGAGTTAATAATTATATATTTAATTGCATGATATAATGACTGACGCAAAAATTGATAACTTAAATCGAACAAGGTCAGATTATATGGATCTGCTGAAGTAATAGGTGTTCATTAGTTGTCATTCTACGTTTTGGCGAAGTTAAGCCTGTACAGAAATCTATTGTGTTGATTTCATTTGCAGGCGCGCTATTTTTAAATCCATTGTTTTGGCACCCTTTACATGCGCGATGTATATCATATTTGGTGAGTTGGCCTTAAAGCCGCATTGTCGAAGACTTTCTATGGAGCCAACTCCACTACTACTTTAATACACAATTATATACGAAATTGTAGCGTCTAACAGTCACAGCTATCTTGACCAAGTGCATAGTGGGTATAGGGTGTAGGCATGAAACACATATGCACAAAAGATTGTATCTTTCGTTCAGGCTGTCTTAGTTATATCTTTCTAGCCCTATTTTAATTGATTTGCTACTAGCACAGTCCTACCTAATATAAAATTACTCGGGTGTATGTTAGCTAACTATTTTATTAAAACAGGAGTAGCCACATAAATTCTGTAAGTCATCACCCTGCGTAAAATTAATTAAAAATTTTTGAATTAGCTATTGTTTGTCGCGGACAAATTATTTACATATATATATATTCGATCAACTTACGTAGGCCGATCGACCAGACGGTTAATTACTCGAATGAGAGAACATTGCAACTTGAACGCCTGTTTTAAATCAAATGGTGAATACACGTCTGCTATTGCGCAACACATCATCGAAACAACGCACGTATGTTCTCCAGACGTAGCATTCAAAGTAATTACTAAATGCAGAAACAAAAGGGAGCTAGCCACATACGAAGCCTTATGGATAAACAAATTGCAGCCGGATTTATGTAAGCAGAAGAAGCACGTACAAGCATTGAGTTTGAACTGGATGTGACGCACGCAATTTGATTGGTTTCTATTTTTCACACTCGCTTTGTTCACGTATTTCTATCTTGTTTTGCTTTCCAATTTATATATAAAGATATGTTCATGAGTAGATATTTGAGAAGACCATGAGAAAGAAAATTTTCTTATATCTGATAAAATTTCTTTTTGTTTTTGCACATAAAAGGGGTACAATGAATATATATATATATATATATATATATATATATATATATATATATATATATATATATATATATATATATATATATATATATCATATATATGCAATTGTTTATAAGGTGTTGCACACCTGGTAAAAAATTAGTTCATATAGGATAAACCAAAGACAGCATCAACAGAACGTATGATGTCATGTGCACATTCGTTTCATTCTTGCTTACGAATCATCAGTTGGAGCCGGTATTACGCGTTTTACCAACTATATATTTGGGTGAGGAATTTGGGAAATTGTACTGTCCTATTTTCCCACATTCTAAACTAAAATATATAGTGAGTAAAGGGCGTAATACCGGTTCCTATTGATGAGACGCTAGTAAAAATGGAACGAGTGTGCTCGAGAGAAAGGAGTTGTAATTGTTTGTCTAATTGGTCTGGATACCCTGAGTAATATTGAAATGCGACAATAGAAATGTATGGAAAAACCAAAAATTTTTAGTTGGTAACGATCTAAAACATTTTTTAATAAATTTTTAAATAAATGAAATTTTATTGCATTTTCATGAAATTTGTAAGTGAATTAGGTATTCCGGCACATAATATTGTACTAGTCTTAATAACGCGAGTTGTTTGTTGTTATTCATCCTTAACTGATGAAAGAAAATCTATTCGTGGCGATCAGACTCCACTTTTATATTTAATCAAACTAGTTTTAAATAACTTATCAGCACCATGTTTCTTTTTTAGATTTATTTTACTTGTGTGGCTAGTGCTACATAATATTCTTAGGACGGATTAGGTTTTATTTATCTAAATTGCCAGTAATGTGAAATATATATGAGAATTCCATAGTTGAGAGGAATGTTTTTACCTTTTTAAAAATATATTTAAATTGTGCTTGTGAAATAGTTAGTGGGCATACTTTTTTGCTAAGCGCAATGCAATGTCTGAACGAGACGAATCGAGAAGCGTGACTGACCGCAGTTTCTAAATTTTTGGGATTTGTGCGTTTCATAAGCTAACATGAATTTTATGGTAGGCATACCCTGCATACAACTAAAATGCTTTAACTTCTGCTATTAAGTAATTCTTGAATATATGAGCAAATACACACACACATATATATATATATATATATATATATATATATAATATATATTCTTTATTATGTCATTTGCCTAATGAAGTATTTATGAAGCCCTTTATATAAAACAACAAGCACCTGGCCTAAATATTCAAGTTTAACATGATATTCTGATCGACTGGCCACGAATTACAAAATTTAACAACAATTTACTAGTATCCAGGCAAGACCAAACACGCCCTTCACTAGACTCAATAAACATTCAATTTGATTGGCAACAAACTTAAGAGGAAAAAACAGATGCACATACGGTGACATTGTATTGCCTATACATGTACATGTGGCGAAAGCTGCAAACAGTTAATGTTCGTGACTGCATAGAAATTGTGCAGCCGACATTTCCAGTCAAGTTCAATGTATGCAAGACTGCTAGAGGTGAGAGCCGCATATCTAAATTTGATTTCCATATATATTCAATGCGGTTTGATCCTCGATAGTCAGTTCGCCGTCGTACTCTGATGATGATCATGGAAGGTCGAAACGCGTCAGTGCGTTGCAGCTGGCGGTAGTTTTGTTATGTTGTTCGATGACTGGTTAAATGCAATGGGATTGGTGTTTACTTCAAGCACGCAAACTTGATTTAAAGAATTGTTACCACCACCCGCGCAATCAATTATTGTTTAAATTGTATTGCCTATATATGTATATGTGGCGAAAGCTGCAAACAGTTAATGTTCGTGACTGCATAGAAATTGTGCAGCCGACATTTCCAGTCAAGTTCAATGTATGCAAGACTGCTAGAGGTGAGAGCCGCATATCTAAATTTGATTTTCATATATATTCAATGCGGTTTGATCCTCGATAGTCAGTTTGCCGTCGTACTCTGATGATGATCATGGAAGGTCGAAACGCGTCAGTGCGTTGCAGCTGGCGGTAGTTTTGTTATGTTGTTCGATGACTGGTTAAATACAATGGGATTGGTGTTTACTTCAAGCTCGCAAACTTGATTTAAAGCATTGTTACCACCACCCGCGCAATCAATTATTGTTTAAAATATGAACTTTCAACATTGCAATCCGCACTTGCGCTGTTACCAAGTGAAGAACACAAATTTGCGCAAAAAGGTGAAACGAAAGACTACGCTCGGAAAAATAGCACTCGTACACGTAACAGCGAACAATGTGAACAGCTGGTTAATTTTCAAGCCTTGAAGGAGTTTCCGTGTTTCGCACCTGGATTAATTGAAATTACCTGATCTGCTTTTTGACTAACGCAGCTTTCATTGTTCCAGTAATTTTCTTTTAGCAATATATTTCGGCCCATCTTACCGTAGGCCTTCATCAGTTGCATCTCACGAAACAAAATTTTAATTCTCAAGCCATCAATAAAATAATGACCAGATCTCAGACATCACTTTGCAATACAGTGAGAATGACCTTTACATGCAAACAGGCACATACCCAGACACAAACGCGTACACACTTACCAATCAGCCAAAACAAGAAATAGAAGTAAAACCGAGTCGGATTTGTTGCCACCCACATAATGAAATGAACACCCTGAATCTATATAAATGAAAGATTTAAGAGCGAAGTTTAGTATTATCGAAATAAATGGACATTAATACATTGTTATTAATGATTTTTCTTCATAGTAAGATATATATATATATATATATATATATATATATATATATATATATATATATATATATATATATATATATATATATATATATACATCCCCTTCGCCATTGTAATCGTGCGCGGAGGACGCGCTTTGTGAAACCGAACTTTATGCAATGTGCCAAATTTCGACTATTTGAAATGATAGTATCATATGTTTCCTTCTATAAAGCATTATGACCGAATAATTTTTTGTACTGTACCAAATTAGTTAACATTTATAATCTTTCAATTGTGTACAGCCTAGATATGAAGACTTCAGCTATTATTATTTTATTCAAAACAATACATAAAATAGTTTAATTTAATTCTTCAAAATTATTGCAGCCATATTGCCTTTACCACCAATAATACATATTGATAAAGCTTCCTTATAAAAATTCGTTAACGTATTATTTCGTAGTAGCACATTTTGAAACCTATTTTTGATTTAATACCTCACATTACATATTTGCTGAAGTTTGCCATCCCATGCCAGCTTTTCTATTAGTTTCACTAATCGCTTTGCGATCGTATTTTCCTAGTTCTCAAATTCATAAACAATTACTATTTCGATAATTTATATTCCAGGGGGTGAATTTTGTATTTATTCTGTTTAAACTACGTCCAATTCATGGTTTTCACATAATAAATATATATTTTTCTACTTTTATCAATTCTTATTTAAATAATGCATTTAAAACTATAACAGCAGATTGGTTTCAGCTGTCTCCACAACAGGAGATCTAATTCAAATGTGACTTTATAATCTTAATAATGAAAATGATAGCGCGTTTTCATTTAACTACTAGGTTTACTCTTGTGTTGGTTTTTTCAACTATTACGTTTAGTAGACGTACGTGTACCCTTATTGGGAATTGTGCCAAATATTGATTTATTTCTATTTAAATATGTTGGCAAACAAATTGTTCCAACAAGTTTGTATAGGTGGACGAGTTTATTATTCAGCTGATTATATAAATAAAGATCATGCGTATGATCTTACATTTTTAGTCGACGAAATATTTATATATGAAATTCACTGTTAAATTTATAAATTAAACGACCCTTCAATTTTCTCGTGTTTATCCAGCTATAGTCAAGAAAATCTGTTTCAATTATACCTAAGTCTATACATTTAAATTGAGATGGACAATTTGTACAATCATCCATAAATATAGAATTTGATAAGATTATTTTGCAGTATTTAGACAAAACGGATATTAAGTCTATGCTTGAAAGATTATTTTATGGTTCGCCTGCAAATTGCGCCTAGTGTCATATACGTGATACTTGTCAAATTTAACAAAATTTGTTGATAAATGCAGTTGATAGAAGGCATGATTAATCATGCCGCATAATTTATGACTTTATTGCAGAGGAAAATGAATTTCTTCGCATCTAGTTGTTTAAAAAGATTTTGCTTCTTTCGTTTAAGTCTATGGCGAAAATTTTTTTGGCAGTCTTTTTTAGGCGCAGATGTTTTTTTTGTCAGCACATCTTTCGAGGTACAAAATCGTTTATTCGGCGTGGAAATATTATGAACTTACAAAAATGCACGTTCGTTCAGCGATGGTTCAAAATCCTTGTAATACATGCATAACATGATGTAAAATTATATTTTGATGTTATTAAATAAGAATCACGTGGCGGCGATAAAAACAGCTAATTTTACACAAACCGAATTGCTCATCAAATCTAGCTATTATAATATTATTATACTAATAAAATAAATCTCAAATGAAACTTGATTGAGATTCGTATAATCATTTTCTTTTTGTAGCCTTGTAGAATCTGTGGGCTTTTCTTGTAATTTTTAATAATAATTGTAATTTTGCTGTGGTTTTCTTCTGCCTTCTATTGGTAGGCCCACATTTTAAAACTGTAATCAGTGAAGCAGAAGCCAAACTATCCAAGTATTTGTTCATTGAGCGTGGTTACAATCCGATGGTTCGACCCGCAAGAACACTAACCGATGTCGTGACTGTGGAACTAGGACTCACACTGACTCAAGTCATATATATTGTAAGCTCATTTTTGTGCTGGATATAATGGTTAACTTTAAATGTAACGGTCTACTTTATTTTATTTTTGAAAAGGTCATGATAAAATATTTACGATATTTTCACATATATTGTAAACTTAGCAAAATATATTCGCAATATTCCGGCTTTTATTATATAAATTGATATCTTGTGTGTCAGATAGTTTTTGTCAAATAAAGAAATAGGCTGTTTGAAGAAAAGTTTTAAATATTATAATAAAATAAGATAAACTTCGACTAAATCTCGAATTCATTCTACTTGGACAGCGCATAAACAAAACGCAGGTCTTAAACAATGACTTTTACGCGGGTGGTGATAACAATTATTTAAATAAATTTTTCGATCTTGAATTAAACACCGACCTCGTTGTATTAAAAGGTGGAATGCTCTAACAAATCTACCGCCATTCCAAACATACTGATACGTTTTGACTTTCCATGGTCATCTTCAGAGCACAACGTCAAACTGAGTGGCGCTGATAAAACCACAACTTATATATACCGAAAACAAAATAATACATGAGGCTCTCACTCTCGCATGCACTGTACTGGTCACGAAATGTCGGCTGCATAATTACTTTGCAGTCATGTAAATTAACTTTCTGGAATTTTCACCACACTCATACAAATGATTCTAAGAAGCAATAATTGATTCCGCAGGTGGTAGCAACAATTATTGAAATCAAATTTGCGAGTTTGAAATAAATATGAATCACATTGTATTTCACCAGTCGAACAACATAGCAAAACTACCGTTACAACATAAAACGATGTCACACTTCATTGTAGTAATTCGTCTCGACCTCTAAGTTACCATAGGAGCAATCGTTGCTGCTAATCCAGCTACATTACCAATCTACTTCCGACAACAATGAATGAGTTAAAACCATACCAATGCCATATATATGCGTATAAATACTGTATTTTCTGGAGTATAAGGCGCAACTGGAGAAATGGCGTACCGTCAATGAATGCGTCTTTTCTCAGAAATAAGGCGCTATTCCAAGGCACTAGCAATAAAAATTTAATTTTACACTTTAATAATAGGAAAAAAAATTTTTATTACCAACATTCATTAATGATATATGTAATTACCAAAATGTTGAAACAACAATATCCAAGCCATTTTAAGCATCCTGATTAGTGAAGCAAAATTGCTCGAACAAATTAATTTCAATAAACGTAATAATTTTAAGCATCTAGGTATGTGTAAATCGGGGATAAAATAACAGAACGATACAGAAATTAGCTAGATAACGTTGGTACCAATAGTAAAGAGATGAAATAGTTAACTGTGATTGATATATAAGGACAACAAAATGCAATGCCGAGTATTTAGCAGTCGCTTTTACATACTTTAAGCTTTTTAAAACATAATTTCATTTTCAGTCCTGTTTGAATTTTTTAAATATCATTGAAAGCATATTTTATCTAAGTCAATTTGTTGATTTAAACAGTATTATAAATTAGCATCATTTATTATGATTTTGTCTAGGATATTGCAGAAAATATTGTACATTTGGCCGAATGGTTTGTGGTAAAAACATTTCAGTTTAATTATATCGATAAATATGGCTTAAGTTTCCGGGAGATATTTGTTCGATTATTTGTCGTAGATGGTCTTTTCCATTTTTAAATTAAGCTTTTAATGTGAAGAATTTCCAATTCTACTTATTTATTTCGCAATATCGCTTTTCAGGACTCAGTGGAGGTAAAACACATGATCTACCGCAGTGCTATTAATACCGTTTTCTCTACAATTTGAGGATTGCATTATTTCGTTTAACAATTTAACTTCTTATTGCTCTTATAGCCAATTTAATTATTCACAAGCAAGAATTTAAGAGATGCATAAAGCGAATGACCAAATTGATGAAGTTCAATGAACCATCAATTTGGCCTGAGTGAACTTGCAGTCCATTGCTTTTATTCCCAATTCAAATAAAAAACCTTCCGTGTGTGTATAAAAACGCAAAAAGTATCTATTTTTGTGTTTTTCTGAAAGACATTTCACTTTCTTCCCTTTCTTCTTTGCAAAATACTAACCCATAAACTATAATATTTCTCAATGCAAATAAAATAGAAAGTGTCAAGTTTCCACATGAATGAGAGTTGAAACCTAATTATTGTAAAAAATGCAGACTAAATTTCAAGCAATCTTCTAGAAAACAATAATTTTTCTTTTCGGCGTCTCTAAACTATTAGTCAGGATTCTGCTGGCTTGTGTGGGAACAGCGATTACTTCAGTTTAAAATCCTTAAGATCAACCAACTCTGTATGGCAAATGTTTGCCAAAATTGAACATTTGCGTCTGCAACTTTCAACGAATTGCTCCAACTAGTCAGCCAGAATCAGGCTGATGCATGCGACGCGAGATCCTTACATCAGATGTTATACGGTATATGGTCGTGGTTGGTGGTTGGTGGTTTAACAACCGCCCGCATCTGCTCTAGCAAATACTATGCACCTGCATGGTAACGAGGAATCAATGGCATTTTTGATGGGCTGAATTTGATATATTATACCATGTTTCGTTTATACTAACAACACATTATTATTCACAATATATTTATGCAAGTTTCAGTCTATACCGTCAAGTTATATATATATATATATATATATATATATATATATATATATATATATATATATATGGCTCCACATGAAGGAAAGGCTAACTAAACACCTAAATCTATATTTAGCATAAAATTAAGCTTAGTATGCGGCACGGCTGGTGCAGCAAATGATGTTCAAAACTATGAAGCAATTGTGCCCCGGTTCGAGTCCAGATCGTGGTAATTTCTGGAGTGTATTTGACGAGTTTCCAATATTCACGATACAGGTCTACTGGATGAACCTTTTTTGCTATTTGATGCAATTATCACTATATGCTGAAAACACAAATATAAACAATCCTGCAATTATATTTCAATTCGTTAAAATTTCTTCAAGTACGTTGCACCTGTTGTAAAATGACAGAAAATGAGTGGTTAGTTAGAAATTCAGTTTTTAGTAGATTCTAAGTAGCTTCCACTTGTAAGGTGGAAAACCAAAAATGATAAGTCGGTATATGACTTAATATAGCATTTGCTAGTAGAAACTAGCGTTTCAGCTTTTATTTCCCAAAATTTTGAATCGAGGGTGCCTGGTTCGAGCGCCTTTCACGGCAAATTTTGAATAGCACTTAAATGAATTTCCCGTAAAACGAAACAGGTCTACAATGCGAGTTGTTTTTTGTACCTGATACAATGTTTAATTTATAATGCTAACATATATCTAGTCAGAATCCTGTCAGTAGTATTTAAACACACACCCATATATATATATATATATATATATATATATATATATAATGCACTTTAAACGTCTGTGTTAAATCAAATAGTGAATACATGTCTGCAAATGCGCAACAAATCGTTGAAACCTCACTCGCATCTTCTCTAGACGTAGAATTTAAGATAATTACTAAATTCAACGACAGAAGAGAATTAGCCACATACGAAGCTTTATGGATAAACAAATTGCAGCCGGATTTATGCAAGCAGAAAAAGCATGTTCAGGTATTGAGCTTGAACTGGATATGATGCACGCAATTGATTGGTTGTTTCTGTATTTCATACTCTCTCTTTCTGTTTACATTCTTCTACTTTGTTTTGCCTTTTAATTTATATAAAAATAGATTTTCATTAGTAGATACTTGAGACGAATCTGAGAATGAAACGGTTCTTGCATCTGATAAAATTTCTTTTTCTTTTTGCACATGGAAAGTGTACTATTAATATATATATATATATATATATATATATATATATATATAAAATACATTTTGGCATATTTTTATGAAATAACGCTATGGTAAGGAAAAATTTCTGCATTTTAGGAAAAGGGACCTGGGAAATCAAATAAAATTTTAAAGTCGATTTTTTTAAATTTGCCCATATCTACACATGTTAACAAAACGGGTTCTGCAGGCAGACAGGAAAAAAAACATTTCACGTGTTAAACAAATTTTCTCTTCCATCTAAATAAAATTCTCTGCAGAAATACTGCTTTATGCATTAAACAAATGCTGATGCCATTATTTTAACCCAGTTTGCGAATTTCTGATAGACACCAATCCCAATATTTAAACCAGAAGCATCAACTAAAAGGAAAACCACTGTTGAAGATACTATGATTACTTAAATAACCCACTAGTATTCGAAGCCCCTTTTCTTTTGAGCACAAGAATACTGTTCAAAACTATTGCTTCTGAATTTTTTCACAGATGCTGACAACCAAAATTGGTCAGTGCACCGTTGGACTAACTTCATTTACATTCTCAGATAATCCTTAGCGTCCCTATATTTAAGTACGGAATACGTTGTATTCCGAAACAGAATTCTAATAAAAAAGCAATAATTAGCAAAACAAATTTATATGCTCCAGTAGTATTTGCTACGCCATAATAAAACTTAAATATCAATTTTCAGTCTTGCTAACAAGTATAACCAAAACGAACCAAGAAACAAGGAACTCCATATGCTAATGATTTATTCAGTTACAAATTTGCAAGCGTAAAATCAATAGAAATTTTTACGCAAGCATACACGACATTGTAAAACACGCAGCATCGAACTCTTGATCAAAAAATATTATTTAACTGACAAACACATTTTGTCATCCCAAATTGAATGGGATACACAATCCTCCATAATATTTCCTTCAATGTAGATATAATTCAGTTATTATTGTGAATTTAATTGATCGCCTGTATAGTGGATTTGGGCTGTCTTTCCAATTTTGGTTATTAAAGTGAACATGCGGCGTCATTTTCAAATCGTAGGTTACGTAGCATTTGTAATTTATTTATCTGGTATTAACCTTGGCTAGGTGACTTTGAGATTCTATAAGAAAATTTTTTAAGCACACTCAATTGTGTTTTATAAAATAATTTAGAAATGGAGATAGTCAACTGTGCGGAATTCTGATTACGCATTGCCGGAAGAACAATGGGCAGAACATGTAATCATTTTAAACAAACATTGCGCAGACGATGAAAACAATTATTTTAATTAAGGTTGCGATCAAGATATAAACACCTGACCCATTATGTACATGTATTTGTCAGTATAAACTAAGTATTGTGTGATGTAGAAAAGGCAATTCATCAAGAAGACCGGTTTCGTACTTCTTAGGCGCTCATAACCTACTGTCCAGAATTTGCCGCAAACAGGGCTTGAACATGGAAAAATTTGCTTCGGAATCTGTTAATTTAATCATTGAGCCACCCTGCCAAACTCTACACACAAGCTTCAGTTGCATACTAATTAACGTTTCTTGGTTAGACATTCGTTTAAGTGGATCCTATATGGCATTCTTTTAGATCTAACCATCCTAAAACTGTCATTATAGAACAGATACTATTCTACATGGGAATGTGTTGCCTGATTGAAAATTTATGTAATTAAACGATCATAACATTTACTTTAATCAAGCTTGCGATCTTGCGAAAAACACCTGACCCGTTCTGTACATAAATTTATCAGTTTAAACTAGAGAAGGCAATTTATCCAGTAGACTGATTTCGTCCTTATTAGAAACTCATTACGTACTGTCCAGAATTTGCCGCGTACAGGGCTCGAACCTGGGTGACAGATTCCTAAGCAGACATGCCCAGGTCCAGGCCCTGAATGCGGCAAAGTCTGGAAAGTATGTGATTAATTCCCAATAAAGAAGAAACCGTTCTACAGGATGAATTGCCTTTTCTACGCTATAAAATACTTAAATTATAATGACAAATTTGTGTACATGGTGAGTCAATTGTTTATTTCAAGGTCGCCACCTTGATTAAAATTAAAAGATAGTTGTAACTTTTTTAATAATTATTTATAATGTTAGTCGAATTTGTAGATTTTAGATGTACCTTTATTTAAATTGCGTCATTCTTTAACCAGAATATTTCCGATGTGTGTACATGAGGTTCGAAATACCGAAAAATACCAATGTGTTTCCAATTCATATTAAAGAGAACTAACGTATGAATGTATTTAAACACAGGTAAATTTTGAAATCAATTAACGTTATAAATTCAAAGCTAAACTTAGTAATGTAGGATAAGTTTAATTTAAAGATAAACAAATATCAAAATGAAACCCACGAAAAATAAAATCCGAAAATGAAATAGTAAAAGAACAAAACGAGAATGCTTCGTCTCAATACCTGTTGCAATTTGATAAAGCTAAAAGAAGGAAATTTTAGGTAATCTTTAGGAGTGATAAAGAATATTTGTATTGCATTTCCGAATAGAAATGCGTTTTTGTAGTCCAATATGCCCAAGATTAATTTTGTTATATTTATTATTATCTAATGCGTATATATTCAAATCCCCGTGACGTTTACCAACCTTTTATCCAAAACCTGTCTTGGATGACGGCCATTTCTTGAAGTTTGTAAATTGTATTCAATATTGGCCATAAAGAATAGTTTATAACGGTCGTTTTCGTTCTATTGAGTTATTCTATTTGCATTCTTACCAAATTAAGACGTAACAAGCAACATTTTAAAATGCATGTTAAGTGCTGTTTTATACTTTACTCGTCTTATCTTTGATCAATGGCCTGGTTTCTCTTACAAACACAATGGTGCAGTCACTACAGGGAATTTTATAGAATCCTCATATTTGAATGTGACCCATAATCGTGATCTGGTCATAAAATACAGAACGTAATATATGTATGCATTAAAACATTGGAAATTTTAATTTTTCATATTTTCTTATGATATTAATTATTATTTAATTTGTTGTCTACTGAGTAACCTGATTACTACAGTGATTTCTTCAAATCGCATAGGTGAATTTTTCTAGGATTCGAAGCATAAATTTTAAAACTGTTACCGATTTTTATTCTGTAAGGATAATTAAGTGTAAAATCTAAAACAAAATAGTACCCCATATCAATTTTTCCAATAAAAATTAACTGAGTAAACTATATAGGTTGCATTATAACATTCGCAATTCGGACGTATGTTGGCTTTCCAGTTGATGACCAGATTTGGCATTTGTTTTCTCATCGGGAGAGCTCTAAATTGGTTATTCATTTCATTGATTAAAGTAAAGTATGTTGAAGCAATGCATAAAATTCTTATTTATACAATCCTGTATAAATCTTTTGTCTCTCCTTCGTACATTTATTGATTGATTAATAATATCTTTAATTTTTTAAATTCTGTGACAGGAAACTGAACACTCATGTATAGAATAGTGGTGAGCTGACAATTTCATATATATTTAGCAAACAATAAGATCAACGTGAAATTGTATTTCGATTTATTGGTGATACACCTTGCTTTGAGTCAATTTCATTCGTAAGGATAATTTTATTAATATTCTATTTTCATATCGCCATTTAAAAAGACAATTCCTACTTTTTCACAATATTAAGAAACAGACTAATCAACATTAGGATCCTGATTTTAATGTCATAGCGGTTTATATCAGTGGTGATAAATATTTTACAATGTGTGTAACTTTATTTAGGGCTATATTGATAATATGCTTAATTTGTACAATTTTTTATTCATAATTCGACCACAGTTTTCACAAATTCAGGAAGAAATCGTCATATCTTTTCAGTTACTGAATTAATTTCATTGCTAGGCAAGATATCAACCGAATTCCATGTCGATAGATCTTGATGTAATACTTAAAGTAGTCTAAAATTAAGATCCACTAAACGTAAATTGACCACATGTTCCGAAGTGTTTATTTTGTGGAAGATTAAACGCCCACGGTGACTAAATTCGCTGCTTATTTTTAATGTGAAACAATTCAAAAACTTACATCTAAAATGAATCCACCATTACTATAAATTTCAACCGATCTTTTACTTGTATGACTATAATATAGCAACCATTGTGTAAAAACTAAAAGTTAATGATTGTTAAAATTATTTTTGACCACCAGTCAACCAATAAAACGATTCCACCCGGGGGCACCATCTTAGAGACTTTCTCTAGCTGTAAGATTGTTAGCAGTTAAAAAGCTTTTGCCTGTGCTGAAGGCTATTTGCTATTGTTACTTTGTCCTATATCATTTATTTAATTTAAAGATTTTCCAAGAAGTCAGTACGGAAAAATTTTTTGTACAAGAAAATATATTGAACACGCTACATGATACTATTAATTAAACATCCTCATTGGAGAAATGAACAGATTAATCTGATGAACCATGTTATTTCAATGATTATGACATAGAAAATATGCATGCATTATATGAGAAGAGTAAATGGTGAAAATATACATATTGTGATTTGTTAAATACGGTAGTTAAGGTAAATTTGTGTGTGTGATGAAACTCACGCTAATTGTAACACAACAAGTGTTTGTGTCAGATCACCACATCGTAAAAAGTGTTATTAATTGTTTGTAGTAAACACCAATCCCATTGTATCTAACCAGTCATCGAACAACATAGAAAAACTACCGACAGTCGCACGCACTGACGCATTTCCACCCTCCGTGATCGTCATCAGAATACGACAGCAAACTGCTTATCACGGTTCAACCCGTATTGCATATGTATGGTAAGCAAAATTAGACATGTGGCTCTCACCTCTAGTAGATTCGCATACGTTGTACCTGACTGGAAATGTCGACGGCACAATTTCTTTGCAGTCACGAACATTTACTCTTTGCAGCTTTCGCCAAACACACATATATAGCCAAAGCAATTAAACAATAATTGATTGCTCGGGTGGTGTTAGCAGTTATTTAAATCAAGTTTGCGAGCTTTAAGTAAACACCAATCCCATTGTATTTAAACAGTCGTCGAACAACATAGAAAAACTACCGCCAGTCGAGCGCACTGACGCGTTTCGACCTTCCATGATCCTCATTATAGTACAACGGCCAATTAACTGGCGAGAATGAAACCGCATTGCATATATAAGTAAAGCAAAATTAGATATGCCGCTTTCACCTATAGTATTGTCGCATAGATTTTGCTTGACTAGAAATGTCGGCTGCACAGTTTCTAAGCAGTCACTAACATAAACTGTTTGCAGCTTTCGCCACACACACATATATAGCCCAAACAATTAAACAATAATTGGTTGTGCAGGTGGTGTTAACAGTTATTTAAATCAAGTTTGCGAGTATGAAGTAAACACCAATCCCATTTTATTTAACCAGTCGTCGAAGAACGTAGCAAAACTACCGCCGTCTCACGCACTAACGCGTTTCGACCTTCTATTATCATCAACAGAGTACGACGGAAAACTGACTAGCGAGGATCAAACCGCATTGTATACATATATACATGGTAAGAAAATAAGATATGCGTATCTCACGTCTAGTAGTCTTGCACGCGCAATGCATGCTACTGGCGGTAGTTTCGCTATGTTGTTCGACGACTGGTTAAATACAATACTATTGGTGTTTACTTCAAGCTCTCAAACCTAATTTAAATAATTGTTACCACCACTCACGCAATCAATTATTGTTTAAATAATTGTTTATGTTTGTGTTTGAGTTTTATCCAGTAAAAGCTAACTGATTTATGTCAGAGCACAAGTGAAATGATAAATTACGCTTGAATGACTGTGTAGGCAAATAATACAGAGACGCTCCAAATATTTAACCTAAATGAACATTGCTCTTTACATAAGAAAATGACCACGAATAAACTGTCCTAATACCATAAAATATAGATCTATTAATATAGAAATAAAAATGCTCTCCAAAAAGTGGGTATATGTAAATGTTCTTTGACCCATATATATATATATATATATATATATATATATATATATATATAATGTTAGGGTTCTGATTATATTTATGTTGTTAATTAAAATTTAGAAATACACAAGTTTGCCAGGCAAATTTAACAAGTGTGACAGTTTTACCTCTATTGGGATTTTGTCATTTACTTGTCAGAACTCGCCGCCACTGAGGTTTAAACCGAGACACGTTTTCCCCAGAGGTTTCTATTATTTCACTGCGCCACTTCTACAGCACAGTAGACACAAATTTCAATTTTCTACGAACTTAGATTTTCGGTTGGCCTTTAATTCATTTGGAGCCTTTTTCCCTATCTTCCTAATTTACGTCCTAACTAGCCTTCACCGATCTGTATTTGGAGACCAGACACAATGCCACTTAAGAACGTGATATTAAATTGATGCTTATGGCTGGATTTTCCTAAATTTGTGTTGTCTGTATAAAATAATTAGGACATAAGTTAGCCAAAGTAATATATCTAGTAAACCGGTTCCGACACTATTAGGACTAATTCAAGTACACGCCAGAATTTTCAGCGATCAGCGATTGAACAAAGACATAACTGACAGGCATTTAAAATTAGCCTACGTTTCGCAAAATACGACACACCCGTCAATTACGGACGCACTCACAATGAAAGCGATGACACACCACATGACGTTACGCAAAAGGAAATGTCTAAATTAAACAGTAATTGATTGAAGTAAACACCAATCCCATTTTGTTTAACCAATCGTCGAACAACCACCCGCGCAATCAATTATTGTTTAATTGTATTTCCTATGTATATGTGTGTGGCGAAAGCTACAAACAGCTAATGTTTGTGACTGCATAGAAATTGTGCAGCCGACATTTCCAGTCAAGTTCAAATGTATGCGAGACTACTAGTGGTGAGAGCCGCATATCTAATTTTGTTTTCCATATATATATGCATTGTGGTTTAATCCTCGCTAGTCAGTTTGCCGTCGTACTCTGAAGTGCGTTACGACTGGCGGTAGTTTTGTTATGTTGTTCGACGACTGGTTAAATACAATGGGATTGGTGTTTACTTCAAGCTCACAAACTTGATTTAATGAGTGGTCTAAATTGCGCAAAACAAAGACAGACATAGCTAAGATGGGATTGGTTACGACAAATGTACAGCTGGGATTGGATGAACGAATATATATATATATATATATATATATATATATATATATATATAATTCATTTTATTTGAATTTATTTCAGAGTAACGTTTTTTTGAAAAAGAAAGCGCTGTATATAATTTTGCATAAATTTATTATGGATGCTGTCTAGTATTTTCCCCGAAAACTTAGCAACACCAATTACAATATTGGTTTTCACCTGGATGAGTTAATTAAAACTTGTTGGTGTCAATTCTATAATGATAGATTTAGAATGGCTGTTTGGAGCTTTACGTTAACAGAGATGCTATATAGGTTCCTCCTGAAGGAAAGGCTAACCGATAATCATTGGCCAGTTTATAATTGAAAATCAGATTTAGCGTATGGCAGAGTAGTGTAGCATATAGTGTCACGGTCTCCGAAGCAGACGTGTCAAATTTCGCTGCCAGGTGCGAAAAGTGTCGACAGCACTTAAAGAGTTTCCAATAAAATCGACACCGGTCTACTGAATGAATTGCCTTTTCCACATAACGCAATGAATAATTTATACTGCCAGTTGTACATAAAATTAAATTGTTGTTTAATCAGTCACGCAATTTCTATTTAAATATTTGTTATCACCGCCCACATAATCAATGATCTTCTAATTGTATAAATGATTACTTGTCTAATTTACAGTTTTACTTGTATTCGATCGCAGCAATTGTGCGACTGTTCGTTGTTAATATTGTGTCAGTTTATTTGAGCGTATTGGTGAGCTTTTTTGCGTGTAGTGGTCAGCCGTAGGCAATAATAATGTATTCCTCTATCGATGGCTTGAGTTTAAATTTAAAATTTCGCTTTTTTGACTATTGCTTGTACGAATGTTTTACTCGGTCGTTTTCTGTCGTAACGTATATTTCGTTAATTTATTTTGTTGCCACGGTAACAGCGCAGCGTTTGCAGACTGCAGTCTTGATTGCTCAACTTGTTGTGCAAAATTTGCTACTGCAAATGACGATTATGATACAATTTACGCAGCTGATTTTCGATTATACTTTGTGAAATAAGTTAATCACTGATTTTGGTTTGGGTGACAAGAATTCTATGATTCAGGTTTGCGAGACTGACTCTCAATCTATCTAACCAGTCTCACATCATAGCAAAATTAATGTTATTCACACGTACTCCGCGTTTTGACTTTCCAAGCTAATTATCAGAGCATGGTGGCAATCTGTCCAACAATGATGTAACTGCAATGCATTTATTAGAAATTAAAAATAAGTATGCGGCTCTCACGTCTTGAAATCTTGTCTATCTTACAGTTGACTGTAAATATGTGCTGCACAATTTCTACTTAGTCACGAAAATGTTTTTTTGCATTCGTTACGAGTTCATACAAACACAATTAAAAATCGTTCATTGTGTGGATTTTCATATCATTTCTTTTAAATAATGCGTGCCAGTTTGAGATAAACACAACCCCATTGTGTATAAGCAGTCGCGCAAAATAACTAAACCACCGCAAATCACATTTACTAACACATATTGATAATTCAAGGTCATCATTATTACACATCGGTAAACTTACCAACGAGGATAAAACCAGAATACGTATAAAACGAAGAAAAATTAAATATTAGGCTCAAACAATTACTAGTCTTGTATGCTTTGTACTCGACTATAAATTTTGGATACACATAATATTATTGCACTTTTCACCGAAGGTACATGAAGTTTAAAATCTGCTATTTACTGTTTGTCGCGGAGAACTAATATGTATGCAACGAGGTATTGGGTGTTGCGCATTTAATAATAAATTAGTACAAATATAACCAGAATTATAAACCAAAAACAGCATGAACAGAAGGTAAAATATAATGTAAACATGTGTTTCGTGCGTAGTCATGACTTACCAGTAGGCGCCGTTTCAACGCCCTATACCAGTTATATATTTGTGAGAGGAATGTAGGGCAATTGGACGGTACAATTTCCTATACTATTGGGTATACAAGCCGTAGTGGAGTCAAACTCATTTATTCTTCGAAAATTTCATTTCACAACAAACTCACTGTATATAATATACATCGAGCCTGTAAAGATAAACAACAAAATGGATGGTGCGTCTTTACCTTATACCAACACTATGCTTAACGAGTCGGTACATGGTACAAACACAATGGTTTTCAAGATAAGATAAATTTCGCCGAAAGTGAGGACTACAACTACTGCTGAATGCCTGTTACTCCGGTAAATCCATAATCTTTTGTCTATTCAATTTAAAGTAAAATGGTTATATGCAGTTTTTTTTGCGGAGAACTAATATATTTGTAATTGTGTATTGGGTGTTGCGCACCTCGTAACAATTTATTTCACTGGTCTTAGTTACCAAATTTCGCGGTAATCATGGCATCATTTTATTAAATATATCACGGCTATATACTGCGTGTTACTTAAAATTAATATGTATGAAATTATGCAGTAGGTGTTTTACACCTAATAAAAAATTATTTGAAGTACATACTTGCATAAATATTAGTTCGTCGGAGGAAAGAGAAAGGACAAATTAAAAGGCAGCATACAATACTGTCCTCCTGGCATACCCTATGCGCTTTGTGGCCACGCGGCATTTAGATTTCTTTATATTAAAAACTCCATCTAAAGCTTTTCAAGTAATGTTGAACAAATAGAAGGTTAAATCTTGAAAATTAGTATTAAATGTAAAAAAAATTAACCAAACACAGAATAGGCGCACGAAGTTGCTAAAAACTGTTCGAAACCGTTTATCCAAACTAAATTCATATATGCAATTGTGCATTAGGTGTTGCGCACTTAGTAACGCAGTAGTTCAAATATGAAATGAAGTATAGAACATGCACGGAACGTGTAATACGTGCACATTCCTTTCGTGCTTGCTGGCGACTTGTAGGTAGCAGCCGGCATTAGGCCATGTACCTACAATTTCGGTGAGGAACGTGAGAAAATAGGGCGGTACAATCTCATATACGAATGTTTAAACCTGCAGTAGTGAAGCTAACTACATATAAAGTTTTCGATAGAGCGAGTTCAAAGTCAACTCACTATATATGATATATATATATATATATATATATATATATATATATATATATATATATACCAAGCCTGTAAAGGGTACCAACACTATGGCTATTGTGTCAGTACCTGATACCAACATATGGTTCCAAAAGGTACATGGGTAAACACATTGGATTTCAATGTATGCTAAAGTTCACCAAAATTCAGAATTACAACTATTTCTGAACGCCTGTTACTCCAGTAAATCAATACATCTCTGGCCTTGATTGATATGCAGTTATCACAATTCCGCGTGTAATCATGACATCATTCTGCTATATATATATATATATATATATATATATATATATATATATATATATATATAACAGTTAGGTACTGCCTGTCATAAATGTTGCCGAATGATTAGCACCTGAAGAAAAGGCCAGTCAAAACATAAGATTATATAGATTAAAAAAAGCATTTAATTTGCGGTAGGGATGGCTCAATTGATAGATTGGGAGTCCGAAGCAACTTTGCGCCGATTCTATACCTGTCTGCGGTAAAATGTTTAGACAGCACATAAGCAGTTCCCAGTAAGGACGACAACGGTCCACTAGCTGAATCTATTTACTAAATTTGACAATGCATTGCTTATAATGACTTATTTTGAAGTAGTTTAAATCAAATTATTTAACTTGAGCTTCGGAGATTTTAATTGACTACTCTGACAATAACTCGATACATTTTAATATAATAATTTGCACTGCAAAGAAAAACTACTTGAGAAGATCCTCTTTCTCCGGTCTCGATTACCATAAGCTGTCTCATTTTTGTATAAAACATGCTACTTATTAACCATAAGTTATCATTTAATTTCCGAAGCACTAATATATGCACATTTCAACCAAATCCCCTTTCTAATTGGCATTATAACTGCATTAAAATATCATTTTTAAAATAATATTCTTCATTTTTAATTAATACTTTTTCTTGAAACCTTTGTCTTTGATAAAAAAACCAGCGCTTTGAAGCATTCTGTTAATCTGGCCTTATCTGGTTGCCGTAATTTCACATTATTGCGCGATGGAAATGTGAAATGACGTTAATTGCCATAATAAAATCCAATTTACAGCCGACGTGCTCTTGTTCAAAACTGCAAGTCTTGCCACCAACAATTAGTTATTTGCTGGTTTCATGTCAAACAAATAGCGAAGACATATCGCGTTAGTCAGATGCCACTACGATGTTGAATAGGCACACACACACACACTTTGAACATGAATCGATAGCTCTATCTTTTATCAGGACTAACTGCTAGCCGTTTCATTCGTAATAATGTATCAGCGTGATTATATAGATTATATCGACATACACTCTAATACAATATTGCAGTCTCCCTCGCAATATACGAATACTGGTTCATAAAAAAATATTTACTTAATTACGACCGATATCGGCAATAATTTACATCAAGTTGGCGAGCTTGAAGTAAACACCAATCCCATTGTACTTAACCAGTTATCTAACAACATGGCAACACTACCGTCAATCAGATATCGGCAATAATCGGTGTTCTAGAACAACTTTGAAAAATATTTTCTTTGTCTACAACGTTTGCTGTTGTAGTTAATCATGTGTTTTTTAAATGATTGCTTAACCAAACTATTTGTGGTCTATTTCTGATGTTGAGAGAAATGCTAAACTTATGTGCCTTGGTTATTTGATTTATTGCAGGAAGAAAAAAATCAAGTTATGAAGAGCAATGGCTGGTTGACTATCGTAAGTTATATTTTTGTTCTGGCGTACACTTATCTAAAAATATAGTAAATTTGCCGCTATCAATTTCTTAATTGTTTGTAAACGCAATTATACTTAAATTGCTTTAGAAATGTGTTGTAACGAGTTAAATCAAACATAATTGACGAAGTCCATTACATCAGGCAGAAACACATATATTATGAATATTAAAAATATGCATGTCCATTTATATAAATTTTTTTACGAAAGGAAGACCAGTTTGGGTACAAGGTGTGCTTTTATTGTGGATAAAGATCGGTTTATTTCAAGAATACACTTCTTCAAATGACAAACTTACTCTTAAATGCGTACACGGTTTTCATTTTATTACTTTGATGAGAAATATTCTGATTTAAAAAGTTCTATAAGTCAATTAATTAAATAAAGTTTGCGATATTAATACAAACATCTTCTACATTATGTACATACATTTGCCAGATAAAACTAAGCATTGTGTAATGTAGAAAAGGCAATTCATCCCTTAGACCGGTTATGTTCTAATTGGGAACACATCACACACTGTCCAGAATCTGCGTTGTATAGGCTTCGAACCTGGACACATTTGCTCCAGAATCTGTTGCTGTAACCACTGAACTATCCTGCCGATTTTTAAATTGGTTTCGTCCTTATTGAGAGCTCATCACATACTGTCCAGAATTTTCTCTGGCAGGTTGGTTTAGTGGTTAGAGCAACAGATTCCCAAGCAGACATGCCCAGATTCGAGCAGTGTCCGCGGCAAATTCTGGACAGTAAATGATGAGTTCCTAATAAGGACGGAACGGGCCTACTAGATGAATTGCTTTTTCTTTATTACAATACTATTGGTTTTTACTGACAAATGTTTGTACATAATGGTTCAGGTGTTTATATCAAGATCGCAACCTTGATTTAATTAATTCAACTTTAATAGCAGGATTATATATATATATATATATATATATATATATATATATATATATATATATATATATGAGAACACAACAACGTACTCCGTGGAATAACATTTATTAATAAATCTTATTTCTACCAGTATCTACAGCCGAGAGATGGGGAAGGTACCATCTTAAATTCAGCTCACAAAAAATCAAGCTGGACTGGGCAGTATATCCATTATTTCGGTAGTGTGCCAAGGACGTACAATAGGAACCTGACAATCAATTTGGGCACACGGATACGCAGGATTTGTTCACCGAACAACATTAAATTAGAGCTAAATTTGCTTCGCGAAGCGTTGAGAAAAAATGGCTATCCCGACTGGTTTACCGAATATAATTTGAGGCAACACAGCAAAATCGAGGAAAACAAAATACCCCAGAGATTAACGCTTAGTTTTCCCTTTTGAGGGGATTTTCCAGCTGAGATCTTCAAAAGAGAAGTAGTTCGAGCGACTTAAGCATAGTTTCCATCAATACAGATGAGAGTTGTGTTCAACAGAACAATACTTATGCGCACTAATGAAAAGTGTAGCCTCTCTGTGACGTCAACACCTTTATCTGTTTACAAATTTCACTGTACCTGCAACGCTCAGTACATCGACAGATCATAAAAGAGGCTGGAAACTAGAATAAATCAGCATCTCCCTCAAAAAATATTAAAGAGGGGTGCACAAAAATCAGCAATTTGCGAACATGTACTACTCACAGATTTTGCTGTTATTAGTAACAATTTTTCAGTTCTGTACAAGGAAAAAACGGAAATAATGCTTCTGGCTTTTGTAGGTAGTTCGCGGTTTGTGTTGCGCAATTTATGTGATGCAAGCAATGGAGGCTAGTCCGCGCCGATTCTGGCATGTACTTGACTTGTGTGAAATAGGGACGAAATCCGCCTACTTGATGAATTACATTAGCTATCTTATGTTACGTTGAATATAAAAGAATAAAATATACGTAATATAATATTTCAATTCCATATAATTTCTCCTGATGGTATATTGATTCTTCTATAATGATAGATTAGGGTGTGGTCATTTTTAACTGTAGGCCGTCAATGATGCCAAATAAGCACTACTTGAGCGAAAGTAAGTTCATATATAAATGAAAATGGCAGGTAATACGCACTCTGGTTGGCTCAATGGACGAGTTAAGAGTCTATGAAGTAAATGTGGCCCGGTTCGAGCCCTGACGGTGGCAGCGGTTACACGTGCTTGATGTGTGTCAAATGAGAAACAAAACGGCCTAATTCTTTAATTAATTTAACCATATTATGCAATGTTTAGTTTATGCTTTCTATATATATATATATATATATATATATATATATATATCTTTATAATGTCCATGCCTTTTTAATTTAACACAGTATTCTTATAATTAGGAAAACAGAACACATAAATAACAAAGTGGATAAAGGCCATTTATTTCGTGAATACTAATCATCTCTTATACAATCATACATATTTATACATTTTGGGTTTTCAATTGATTATACTAGTGGTAACAAATCTGACTCGTTTTTACTGCTGTTTCTTGTTTTGGCTAGTTGGTGAGTGTGTATGCGTTTGTGTTTGAGTGTATGCGTGTTTGCATGTAAAGGTCATTCTCGCAGTATTGCAAAGTGATGTCTGAGATCTGGTCATTATTGTTTTGATGGCTTGAGAATTAACCATTTGTGCGTATTGTTCACTGTTACATGTACAAGTGCTATTTTTCCCAATATAGTTGATCGTTTCACCTTGTTGCGCAAAGTTCTCATTTCCACATGGTAACAGCGCCAGTGTGGATTGCAGTGTTAAACGCTCACATTGTTTGGAGACTTCTGTCATCGTATGCGCCTCTGTTATTTCCACTTCAGTTTGTTGTCAATCCGATTGTTTGTTTGTAGATTCTAGTCTATATATATATATATATATATATATATATATATATATCTTTAAATTTGTTTTTGTATTATTCCGTGCGTTGGTTATGATTTAAATAAAATCTTCGCAGTCCAGTACGATTTCGACGTATTAACACAGAATATCAGCAAGTCCTTTATTTTATGCAAAAGAAATACGAAGGATTCAATTTTCATTTGTTGATGAAGAAATCATTGACTGTGCCCAAACGAAAAAGAACTAAATAAATTTTATGCCTGTCAAACAAAAGTTATACATTTTAATGCGTTTCAAGCTTCCTTGATCATCATTTTAATATTTCGAGAAACTGACTGACGATAAAACGTTAAATTTTATATGAGGGTTTGAAAACTGAGATACGAATTGCAGCTTTTGTAGTATCTATGACATTGCAGTTGACATGAATTTCGGGACACACAAAAATAAAATTGTGTGCAGCTTCTTTTTTCATTTATTTAAAGATAAAATATTGCATAGTTTGTGGCAATAATTATTTACATCAACTGTGCAAATCTGAAAAGAACTCTAATTTCATGTTTAACGCGCCGCATTAAATTGATTGATAGCTTCAAAATCTTGCTCATATCAATAGAAAGTGTAATATCTGAAAATCTTAATATTAATTTTTCTGTATTGACGTCTGATCAGATATTTAAGTAAACACATAGTTAACCTCCAATTTTGTGGCATAACTGAAATATTTTCAATTTAGTTTACATTTGAAAAAGGGTACTTTGAATAACAATGAACGGTCTAAAGTAATATTCTGCAGGTTCCTGTTATCATAATGTAGCTTCACCAAATGGATTCTTAGGTGTATTGAAAGATATTACTTATAGGTAATACAATTAAACAATCATTCATTGCGCGGGTGTTGTGAGCAATTATTGCAGAGTTTGTGAGCTTGAATTAATCACCAATAACATTCTATTTAACCAGTCGTCGATCAACATGGTAAAACTACCGTCAGTCACACGTACTGACGTGTGTCGACCTTCCATGATCATCATCAGAGTATGACCGCAAATTAACTGGCGAGTATCAAACCACAATGCATAT
The DNA here is from genome assembly GCA_029291075.1 of Eudiplozoon nipponicum. Taxonomy (NCBI): domain Eukaryota; kingdom Metazoa; phylum Platyhelminthes; class Monogenea; order Mazocraeidea; family Diplozoidae; genus Eudiplozoon; species Eudiplozoon nipponicum. Next base: position 46,420 of record JAQBSW010003153.1, read on the forward strand.
ATATGGAAAGTAAAATTAAATACGCGGCTGTCAAAATCTAGTTGTCTCGCATACATTGTACTTCACTTGAAATGTATGCGAGACTTCTAGATGTGAGAGACGTATATCTAATTTTACTTTCCATATATATTCGATGCGGTTTGATCCTCGCCAGTCAGGTTGCCGTCGTACTCTGATGATGATCATGGAAGGTCGAATCACGTCATTACGTGTGACTGACAATAGGTGTGCTATGTAGTTCGACGACTGGGATTGGTGTTTACCTTTATCTCGCATACTTGATTTAAAGAATCTCCTATCGGTAAGTGTGCATACATCAAAATGCATATTTTACAACTTGCCGTATTAAATTTTTCAAGCTATATCTTTCGGCGTAGAAGTGGCTTTAAAATGATTAACTTTCTACGAATCGTTGTTTGAATTAATTTTACAATTGTTTATGCTAATATTGCCATGAGGTACTAGAGTTTTAGTAATATAAATCAAGTGCTATTAATCATGACTCAAATTTTGTATTACTGGTGAGTTAAATGCAAAAGAAAATTCTGCTAAAATAGTTAGACTCCAGAGAGCTGGAAATTTCACTTTTCTCTATGAGTACTGCAGAATTTAGGCGCAGTACATTCTTCGAGCAGTTTCATCTGTGCCGAATGATACTGAATGCAACAGCAAAGGTGCGTGTACAAACTTAACAATAAGGCAACTAATTATAAGGCATGCATCTATGTTTATTTCACACTGGCAAATCATTGTTGGTTCATTCTTCTTTATCTGTTTTCTGGCCTGGACCGATGAAGACCAATAGGAATTCAAAGCGTATCAGTTCTTATTCATGGGGTCACTCCGCTAAGCTGCTATAAACCATCCCAAAATTTTGTTCCAAAAAGAAATGATGTGCACTACAGGTTAATACACCATTACCGGAGCTACGGTTTTTTTTAAATGCTCCTCTATTCTCGTCAATCTTTTCGTTCCTAATATTTTGTCATTTTCTTTTAAATTCACTCTTTAAAGTTTTGTGCATCTAAGGAAATTTTGGCAAATAAGAAATATGTACAAATTTCGTTAAAATGTTTTTTTTGTGTGCGCGTAATTCTATAATTGACTGTTGTGTTTCTTTTAATTTTAGAAATGGAAAGATGATTACCTGGTCTGGAATACAACCGATTTCGGCGGTTTAGAGGTGACTATTCTACCGGCGCACAAAGTTTGGAAACCCGATATTGTGCTTTTCAATAAGTAAGTTTTAGCCAGTTTCAACGTGATTGAATTAGTGCCTATATGCTCTTCCTTACAAAAAAGGCACCTATTTGCGTGGATGAATTAGACAGGAAACGCCTAGTGACGTGACAAACTAGGTAATAATGCATCAGGAGGATAAAAAATGCCTATAGGAAGACAATATAGAAATCTGTTGAGGCGTGCGATACGTCACTTCTAGTTGCTCATCAATAGAACGAGGCTGAATGGCACAAATCCAAAAAAATATTGGAAATTTTGTGGGAAAATATTCTTTTTTGAGAATTACCAGACTGAATAGATAGTTGATTTGTGGCTCCCACTTTTGTGTAACTTTTGTATATTTTTGTCCGTACGTGTAATAATGTCTGCATTGCCAATAAAACTATTATATGCATTTTATTTACGTGGGCTTTTACATTACGCAGCTTTATCCTTTGGCGTAACCGAAGTTTGCAGATGTGGTTTTGTTATTGATTGTAATTTAGATTTTTTGTTGCTTTGTATTTATCGCAAAGTAAAGACATTCTTCTATTAAATTTCATGTAAAAAAATGGGGAATTCTTGCGCTCTAGCCATTCTATAACACCTCGGTTTATTATAGACATGGAAATGTGCTGATTGGTTCAGGGAGGTCGTCAAAAAGAAGCTTGCAATATACGAAGATAGTCATTCATTTATGTTTGTCTCACAATATGTTTTTAAACTAGTTACTATCTACGTTTTGATTATTCTACAAAGGTCACCGGTGAATCGGTGCACCGTGTCTAATTCATAAATAATTCCTGTTTTGCGCTTTCACGTTGTTGTTTTACTTTAACCTAGATCCAATTTATTTTGATATGTCAAAAGAATGCATATAATTAAAATATCTAATAATTGTCGATTTTAATCTTTTCTTTGAAATAAATAAAGATAAATGTCAAATACAACAAACTGATATAGAGACAATACAATTTAACAACAATTGGTTGCGTGAGTGGTGGTAACATGTCTTTAAATCAAGATTGCGAGTTTGAAGTAAACACCAATCCCATTGTATTTAACTAGTCGTTGAAATATCTAACAAAAATACCACCAGCTGCAACACACTGACGATTTTCGATCTTCCATGGTCATCATCAGAGTACGACGGCAAACTGACTAGCAAGGACCAAACCGCATTAAATATATATGGAATGCAAAATTAGATATGCGGCTCTTACCTCTAGCAGTCTCGCATACATTAAACTTGACTGGAAATGTCGGCTGCACAATTTCTATGCAGTCACGAACATTAACTGTTTGCAGCTTTCACCACATATACATATCTAGGCAATACAATTTAACAATAATTGTTTGCGCGGGTGGTGGTAACAATTCTCTAAATCAAGTTTGGAGCTTGAAGTAAACACCAATCCCATTGTATTTAACAGATATAAAATTACCTTCCGTTGGCAAATCAGGTTTTCGCAATGTTATTTGTCGCTTCAGCTAGATAGCTGATTTTATACTCGAATATCTAAGTTATACATGCTATTCTCAGCTGGCAACATTATTTAATTGATTGATAAATCGGTTTCTTATAAGTTACTGGATCGTTTTTAATTTTAAATACTTTCTTTCTCACTTAATTTCATGGATAAAAAGATTTCGTATATTTAAGCATGAGTTTTATGACAAAAGTTTGTATCCACAAAAGACGCCAATCATATGGGCTTTGTGAGTTTCTCAGAAAACTGAAACACGAAGATAGGAGATTTAAAAATCGGTTTTGAAACCTGTGAAATTTCGCGAACTAACAGCTGGAACAGAAGACAAACAATAGAATGCTCATTTAATTGCCACTTTCTTTGTAATGCAGACGATGTATCAGTTTCAGGCCCATTTTAACTATTTCTGCTAACACAAACAGTTTTGGATTTTTCTATGCACAACTTCCACCACGGTCTGCATTTTTGAAGCCTTGCCATCGTTACATTAGGCAAAACCATTCAAAAAGCAAATGTAACCATTATACAGTATGTCTCAAAAGTATTTCATTTTCTACTGAGAACGTAGAAAATCTTGTTCATGTTTGACTTTATACGCAAATTAGATGAATCTTTGCCCTTAAGTTTTTAACAAAGATGCGAAAACGAACGTGACAAGAACATTTATACCGTCATATTTTATGCAGCTAATTAGCTTGCGCAATTTTTTTTCAATTTAGTGCCGATGGTAATTACGAATCCTCATGGCAACCGAACATTTTGGTGTACCCTGATGGTGCCGTACTCTGGATGCCTCCGGCAATGTTAGTCAGCTCCTGCTCAATCGACGTACGATACTTTCCGTTTGACCAGCAAACGTGCGTCCTGAAGTTCGGTAGTTGGACATTTGATGCGTCTCAGGTAAATTATTTTCAGCTCTAAGCCTTAAACATTATTATGCGTTTTGGTTTGATAAAAATTAGGCAATTTAACAAAAAAGGGCAAATTTTCCCGCTTCCCAATAAAAAATATTAAATTGGTTCAAATGTTAACATTGGAAAAAACACGCTTTCTTTCATCCAGATTGACAGTGGCATCTATGTATGTTATACAAATTTTTATGATATCTTTTTCTTTCTTGATTTGGGCTAAATCCGATCTCTAGGATACATTCTCACGTGTTATTTATCAGGCAATATAGCTTGTGGTAATTTTATCACTGTCTGACAGTTATCAAACGGTCTAGTACAGGATTATTATCAAAAATCACAAATTCGAAACTCATATCGTTATGTATTACTTATTCTCATCATTTTGATTGAAATTCTTGAATTGTGTAATTTTGAAAGTATATTGATGTGATTTTTTATTCTCTTACTTTATATGTACAGACAATGACAAAAATAAATTTCTGCCTAAAGTGAAATTTACAATTTTACCTATTCAATTTATCCTAAATTCGTATAACAGTATCTGGAACTACAAATTACTTATACATACGTGTACCGCACAAAGTTATTTCTAAGGGTCTGAGAATATAAATCCTTAAGGTATAACGTCAGTTCACTGAAACCCATGTACCTGAAACTTTAATGGAATCATGATTTTACCAACATACAAGGGCTATCAATTATCCCGCAAAAGCAATTAGCGTATTAAACTTTAACTATAGCGTCGTTTGAGGATTTCACACATTTTCTAAAGTCAATGAGAATGTTTTTTGTCAAAGGGCAACAAAACTCGGCATCATTTCGCGTTGTCTTTCGGCATTTACTGATTTAAACCATGGCAAAAGAAGTCATGTTCGAAAACTTGAGGATATGTTAAATCCACAAAGCCTTTTAACCTGCTAAACAGTAGGCAAATTTGAACTGCAATGATTAATTAAGACAACTATGCCGGAAAAGTATGTATGATGGCCAAATTTTATTTATAACAGTATCAATTTCTTAAACTAATAATAAATTAGAATTATCAGTAATTGTGACAATTTTTTCACATTTAACGACAGTACTTGTACGGTAGTCAGTTCAAATACTCAAAACTTTAACAATAATTGATTGCGCAGGTGGAGTTAAAAATTCTTTAAATCAAGTTTGCGAGCTTGAAGTAAACACCGATCCCATTGTATTTAACCAGTCGTCAAACAACATAACAAGAATTGTTACTACCAACCGCGCAATCAAATATTGTTAAATTGTATTGCCTATATATGTATATGTGGCGAAAGCGAAAAACACTATGTTCGTGACCGCATAGAAATTTTGCAGCCAATATTTCCAGTCAAGTTCGATGTATTCGAGACTGCTAGAGGTGAGAGCTGCATATATTACTTTGGTTTCCAGTGCGTTGCAGCTGGCGGTAGGTTTGTTATGTTATTCGGCGACTGGTTAAATACAGTGGTGGTTACTTCAAGTTCGAAAACTTTATTTAAAGAATTGAAAACTTCTATTACCCTATATGAACGTAAAAAATATAATTAAAATTACATTGTAGCACTTTGCTCCATCTGACCAATTGATTTTACTGGAGATGTTAATCAAAAAGAAATATTTAGATCGAAATACAGTAACAAAGTTATACAGACATATATATATATATATATATATATATATATATATATATATATATATATATAGTATTTTAAAATGTTGAAAAACGATGAAACGTAACGTAGTCCAGTCCTCCATGGTGTTTGGAAATCTCCGTGGTAATTCCAGCGCGCAAATTGTTTTTGTTTGCATAGTTCGAGACAACGTCTATTTGTTGAATTTCCTTCCATATAGGGTAGAGTACCACCACATCTAGCTTTACTTAAATTTGAAAACCTATTTCTTTGTATGTTTGATCTTTACAAGGAAAAACATGTTAAGTTATAGACGTACGTGCAACAAAATTCTCATTTTGCACCAACCATGATTGTATGTGTTCTAAAGAATATTAATTCAATCATCGACTGCATGTGCCTATATACGATTGTCGACAGGAACAATTTAAATTATAGATAACTGTAGATGCAGATTATAATGGAATTTTGTCTTTCACATTAGTTAGAGACAGTCTGATCGCGAATTTTGTCATAATTAAGACAGTTGCATATTATGTAAAAGCCAAAGCGTAACGAAATATATCTCTTTTGCGCTGCATTGCCTCTTCATCTTTGTATTGTAATTGAATATGCACCGGTTTCCTGCTAAATTTACACACTTTCATAACGGGGTTTAATATAGCGTTGCGTTTTTTCTTATGTACAAAGTGTGTTGGGTAACCGTTAAGGATAATAGTGTTAAGCAAACCATTCAAATCAGTCTGCGAACAATCTGATGAATAAATGAGCACTGTCCAAATTAAACAATGCCTTAACTAAGACTTTTTGTCATTTCATTGAGGGAGACAGCTGTTGAACTGTATATATGTACACTGTCAATGTTTACTTATGCAAAACTTATACGGGGCATTCCAACTGTAGAGGCTCTTTGGTCACTACCATAAGAGAGTCTCTGAGATGACAGTCCCGGATAATCCATATATGCGATATGATCATCTATTTCGAATCATTTAAATTCCTCAGAATTATCTTTTAAACTACGTTTCTTAGGTCCTGCTAATTGCTCTGTATCCTCAATTATCTAATTGTTGGACACAATGTTAAAATAAGATTAATTACAATATATTTAATATGACAATAAGTGTGCTCACGGTTTCACTGAATACCGCAGATGATAGAAAGAAATTTTGAAGACCTTGAAAATAAATATCCACATCAATTACCTGAAGCGAATTTGAGATCCTTCCCGAAAAGTCAATAAAGAATAATATTTCCTTTGCAAACTTCAATACTTTATTAGTAAAGCGCCTCAAGCAAGAACCATGCAGCAAAGTGTACCACGCAACTCAAAATCTCAACAAGACTCTATTATAAAAATCACCAAACACAAGTCAAAATCTTCGACAATTTTTGAATGATTTTTTCGCTGTGCGATGTTCATATATTGACTCTCTGCGAGTTGCTTTCGTGGGTTTTTGCTTCGTACTATCAGTTTCGCAAAGATCCGATTGAATCTCATTTTCAAGTACGCATCGATCTGGTCTTCGATTTGGATGGATGCGGAATCGTCCCTTTCTTCCAAAGCCTTCAACATCGTTCATACTAACCACTGGAAATGAGTTGCGATCTAATCTTCGTAGACTGGCGACGTTTCGGAACATGATTTCTAAAAGCAGACTTAAGCTATCACTTCAAAAAAATAAGTTTCAGGTAGTTGTCTATTTATTATTGCGATTAAACCACAAATCAAGATTGCAAAACCCTCTTAATGTTTACTAGTTGGCCTCTATCCTACCGAACTTCATAAAAATGGTCTGGATTTATAATACATTTATTCAATTATCAAACAAAAGTTCTATCTAAACGTATAGGCGATGTAAAGATCTTCTGGTAATATTGCATGATCAGGAATTATTTAATTATAAAGCAGTTTTTCTGTGACTGCTATATGGAACATATTGAAATAGGATCCCTGATGCGAGAAAAATTACTTTATCTTTTTGTTTAATGAACAACTTTTAGCTATGAGGATATTTTTACTTTGAATTGTTAACGAAGTACTGTTAAGACTTCTGCTTCGGACAGTGCTCGACAGTTCGCATTCATGCTTTGAAATCTGGTATTTAATCAACTGTGCCATCCTGTTGCAGGATACACCTAATTTTCAATGATATACTAACTTATGATTTTGGTTTTCCATTCCCTTGTTTGGAGCCCATATAGCATCTCCTTAGGCTTAAAAATCAATTAGCTTTTCGAAATCTGTCATTATAGATCAATAACCATGCTACTTCGCAAAGTTGTATTGAAGTGACCATTTATATTATTAAACAAACATTGATTTCGCAGATGGTGAAAATAATTATATAAACTAGTGTTGCAAGTTTGATATAAAAAAGTGATATCGCTATGCATACATTTTACAATATAAATTAAGCATTCCATACTGTAGGAGAAGTCCATTCATCCACTAAATCGGTTTCGAGCTTATTAAAAATTCTTTAAATTTTGTCCAGTATTTTTAAAAGCAAACAGGGCGCTAACCTTGATACGCCCGCTTCGAAATTGGTAACTCTATCCAATGCGACAGCTTGCTACACGCTACATGCAATTTTTGGTTAAATACTGACTTACGACTTTTCTTTCTTTTGGAGCCTAAATTGCATTGTTTTAGGCATAAATTTCCAACAAACCACCTCAAATACACCAGGCACCTCGGTTACTGTTGACTAATTAAAAATCTATATACGTGACGAGTTCCCACGAAGGACGAAACTGGTCTGCTGAATGAAATGCCTTTACAATATTATACAGTGCTTAGTTTATACTAACAAATGTATGCATGCCATGAGACTAATGTTTGTTTCAAAATCTAAAACTTGAATTAACTAATTGTTGTCACCACCTGCGCAACAAATGTTCGTTAATTTATATGAATATTAAAACAAATATCATTAACCAAAATAGCATGGTTTGTGCCCCACAATGACAGAATTGGGGTGGTTAATTTTAACTGCATGTCTAAAGACATGTAATATAGGCTAAACGTATTGGAAATTCTAACGAAGAACGATTAGTTAGTATATAACTGAAAATTTTGTTTAGCATGCTGCAGGATGGCTCATTGGCTAGAGCATCATACTCCGAAGCAGATGTGCTCAGTTGCAAGCCCTTTCAGCGGCAAATTCTGGACAGTACATGGGGAGTTCCCAATAAAGACGAAATCGTTCTAGTGGATGAATTACGTTTACAAAATTGTACAATGCGTAGTTTATACATATAATGGGACTGGTATTTATCTCGAAATTGAAACCTTCATTTAAAGTATTGTTATCTTCACCCTCGAAATCTATGTTGATCTAATTGTTTTATTTTTATACACGTGGCTAAAGCTGAACAATTTCAATGGTCGTAACTGAATAGAAATTGTTTTGCCGACATTTCTAGTAAAATACATTTTTTACGATGCTACAAGTTGTGACAGCCGCAAATTGGATTTATCATGCCTTATATATGAACCGCGATTGGATCCTCGTTAGTCTATTTACCTTCGTTCCTATGGAGATCGAAGCGCATCAATGCGTTTTGGATATAGTAATTTTTGTTGTTGTGCAACTGGTTAAATACAATGGGATTGGTGTTTTTCTCGAACTTATTTTTCGTTAGATGCCCGCTTTGACGTTTCCTCTTGAAGTGGGAAAAAAATTCAATTATCGATTAAAACTAATGAAGATAGATGATACCCAGAAGTATTTTGGATGTTTTTGCCTGTCCCTTAGAACCTTTCAATTTATCAATCATAGTTCTGCTGTTCAGTGTGTGTTCTCTATCGTCCTATCTTTCACAGAATTCGAATTTGTACTGTAAAACCAACATAATCTGGAACATTATAATTATATCATTAAAAAGTCAACAATGAACTGATTGTCACATTTCTAATAAAAACTAAAATATAGTATGCCATCTTGAACCAACAAATATAATTTAAACAATGTGCTGCCTTCCGAAGTTACAAAAAGTATTTTTAATATACCATTACATCAAGGATCAACACTTAATATCATAAATTGACAGAGAGCCATAAACTCCTACAACTATTATAGTTTAGAATGTCTACCAATTGTGCTCCTGGCCCATTTGATTTATTGAAAAAAATTATAATCATACAGTGTGCTTACCTTTTGACGATTATCTCTTTAAAAGCATACAGGCCCCTACTGACGAGTCGCCAGAAATCAAAATGCAAATGCTAAGGTCTGGTGATACTTAAATGTATTTTATTTTAAGTCAACTATCAATAATAATGCGAAAATTGGGTTTAGCTGCACAAAAACAAAGGAGTTTGTATTTTAGTTTTGTCCCTTAAAAGAACGCGTCATTCAGAATATTTCCTCGGAAAATAAAAAAGAAGTATTTTGAATATGCACCTATAATTACGTTCCCCGCAATCCAGCAGTACACTTTTGTCCACTAACTATTTAGACAACAGGTGCTCAGTGCAATAATGGATTTGCATGTATTTTATAAGTAAGATTTTAGAGCATCTACGTATTGCCGTAACTGTCAGCTTGATCAAACTTTATTCGCAGTAAGCTAAGCAAAGTAATTTGAAAATTATTTAAATACAAACTGGTGAATTGTTTCGTTGGTAAATACACTATATAAAGCAATACATGTTACTGTCGAGTCAAGACTTGGCGAAAATAAAATGACTCATTTTAACTGTGATTAGGTAACTTACTTTATTGGTGTGTTTTGTATCCATATATTACATATTTGTCACTTTAGATAATATAATATTATTCGTTGTTATAACTTAGATTGTCTAAATGCTGGGCTTATCTTTAGATAGTTTATTCTAATTGAGCAATTTTAAATTAACAGAATGATTATTTGCTTGAACCGTGATTACTTTATAAAAATCTCACCTGTTGACAATTAATTAAATACAATCTCACATATTGTCGTTCTTTTTACAGTTTTCCAAATATTTATTTTATTAATCATCGTTCAAGCCATGAAAAATGCTTTCACGCTCGAATTAACAAACGTTTCGAACGTACACACATGCGTATGCGGATTTAATTACTCTGTTGAAACTGTTCTTCAGTCTGGAAAACATTCAAATTGTAAATTTCCAGTCCATCAAAATCGAGTCATCCCTTCACTTTTGGTCTCTCATTCTCTTTTCTTCCTACTAACACACGCACTATTAATGTATATATTTGTTCATGTCTGTGTCTCTGTTGTCTACCTGTCCTTCTATGTCTTATGCGCTTCTTAACTTCGTCTTACGGCCTGTAAATTTCATGATTTCACGCCTGTCTGCCTAATTGAATCGGAAACATTTTGTATAAAAGAAGGCGAAATCGAAAGAAATAAAAGACTTCAAACGCTTCTTAGATATATGCGTATTTCAATCAATAAAAGTAAAGCAAAAAGCTAATTTAAAAAAATTTCAATTCATTCCTTAATTCGAACTTGCGACTTTGTGCAATTTTTTTAACCTTTTTATTTGCTATTCCCCTGCTCCTTTGCAAATACACGCACTATGTAAGTCAAAACACGACTATAATATTTATATTGGCAAAATTCGGGAAATACGATAATCCTGACGATGAAAATAAAAATGGTGAGTCTGTCAATGATTTTGATTATAATAGTATTGATAACTGGATTAGAGGCTCAAATCCAAGAGCATGAGGAATAATATGACTGTATCAATATTGCAGATAGATTATGTTTTTATTGCGGAGAACTAATATATATGCAATTGTGTATGAGGAAAAGCGCACCTAGTAACAAATTAGTTCAAATAGGACCAGTAGGATAAACCAAAGCCAGCATTAACGGAACGTACAATCTCACGTGCACACTCGTTTCGTGCTTACACACGACCTATCATTAGGAGCCGACATTGCGTCCTATAAAAACTATATATTTGGTGAGGAATGTGGGAAAATAGGACGGTACAATCTCCTATACGAATGTGTAAACATTCGTGAGCTAATTTAACTTACTATTATAAATATATATATATATATTATATATATATATATATATATATATATATATAACTTGTGAAAGATACCAATACTACGGCTATTGTGTCATTACCTGATACCAACACTGGATGCCGAAAAGATACATGATACCAACACTATGATTGTTGAGTCGCTATATGGTACCAACACAATGGATTAAGAATTAAAACCATTCCTGAACACATGTTATTCCAGCAAATCCATACATTCGGGCCTCGATCGATATAAAGTATCAAATTTCGCGGAAATCATGACATCATTCAATTAAATATATAACGTTTAGATACTGTTTCTTTCGGAGATCCAACATTTATGCAATTGCGTATTAAGCGTTGCGCACATAATAACAAATTATTTCAAATATGATCAGAAGGATAAACCAAAGACAGCATCGACGGAAAGTATAATCTCATGTGCACATTCGTTTCGTGCTTAATAGCGACTAATCAATAGCAGTATTTTTAAATCATTTATTGAATAAAGTGCGACTAACTGTCTTGGAAATATTGATAGTGGAAATTAATGTTAGAGAAACATATTGTAGTATACAAATGACGCCCATTGGAAAGATGTATAGCCTGATGTAGAAGAAACTTACGATGACAACTTCAATTCTAGATTTTTAAGGATAATAACGATGGTGACTTCTATACTATTTTGATTCAAATAAACGGAGAATACTCCAATGAAAAGGCCGATTTTATTAGTATTTTCTTGGAAATGGCGTAAACAATCATTTAAATTTTATGAACTGAAATTATCGCCAGTCTCATGTACTGGCTCATATAAGCATTTCAGTCCCATCAAGAAACCTCTTCGGCAAACTGATTAGCGAGCATCAATTCGAAATGCACATATTTATGCATTGAAAAAACAAAAATGCGATTCTATCATCCAAGTGTTCTCGCATACATTCTTTTTGACCAAAAATTGACAGCTACACAATTTTTTTTGCATTCGCACACAGCAATTTTTTCAGCTATCGCCAATCGAAAATATGATTTAAAATCAAGTAATCATTGATTGCTTCGCACTAACAGTTTCACAAAGATCCGCTTGATCACAATTTCCATTTCATTTTTGTCTTCGATCGGGCTGGGTTTGTATTCGTCCCTTTCTTCCGAAGGCTTCAACATCGTTCAGAATAACCAATGGAAATGCGGTTCTATCACATATTTGTTTACTGGCAATAAACCTTCCATCAGTGCGTGCGACTCACGGTAGTTTTGCTATTTTGTTTGACGACGTTTAATACAATGGAATTGGTGCTTACTTTAGGCTCACAAACTTTATTTAAAGAATTGTTACAACCAATCGCATAATCAATGATTGTTTCATTGTATCATATATAGGAACTAGTTTGACTTTGCTATGCAAAAAAATGAAAACCTTTAATTTCATTACAAAACATTTTTATGTATCTCATTCCAAATCATTTAAATTATTCAAGTATTTCGAAAGTTGAATGGAATTTCTGATATTTTACACCTAATTAGACTTTTATAGATTAAAGATTAAAATTAAGTTTGTACTATGCCTCATTAATTTGGATTTTTAGATGTTTATATCGAATTTCTTACAAATAACATTCAAATAAGTACAATAAATGAAGGTGTACCGGTAAATTGCGGCAAAACTTTATTAGAAACTCAAATTTATAAAACACGCTTTATTCATTTTTTCGCTATATTTCATCACTTCTGTCATTACAAATTTGTATTAGGTAAAATTTTCCAAGCAATGGTGGATTAAGTGATATTGTGTATTCGGAAAATAAATTGAATTATTTGAATTTTCATTGGATACGTTTTTTTATTTTCTGAAGTAGTGTGGAAATTATGCTTATTTCATCGACTGCACTGTGATTAGTTTCTTCTGACAGTTTTCCATTTACAAATATAATAAGTATAAGCAGCAAAGAAAACTGTTAAAGTAAAAAGGATTTAATTGGAGTAAATTAGAATGAGTTAAAATGGTTATATTTGCCATTTATAAACACATTTATATATTTTGATGTAATATAATAACTATTGCATAAGATAGGAAATATAATTAATTATCCAGACAGGTTACCTCATTATTGGGTACTCATAAATTAATAACCAGACATGGATGAGTGGGAAAAGGCAGCAATATAATATTTGGAAATACTGCAAAACTTAATAGATAGATTTATACACTTTATACGAACTTATTTAAAATTAATATTAAAATTGCCTAATGATTAAGGTAAAAGCCATCTTTCCTCAATATATTTGATTTCTTTCGAATAATATTGATAAATATACAAGTGAACATCTTTGCTTTGGCAAAAAAATTAATTTAGAGATCCAAGCAGACCGTAATAAATAAACCAATAGAGGATCATCAGCGGCTATCGTAGAGTATTGTATGACTTTTAATGACTATAAAGCAAAATCGTCATGGTTCGAGCTCTGATCGCAGCAATTTCCCCAAGAACGTGATAAGTGTTCAATAAGCACGAAACCATTCAACTTGATTAATAGCAACTTCTATCTTATGCAATATTTAGTTCATGCTAATAACGTAACTAATAAAATCGTGTCGTTGCACTTACATTAAATATGACTTTCCCAAGTGTCGTTAGTTATGACTAAAGCTACAAATCGTATATGGCTCATTGGAAGCTATGTTGGAAAGCGAAGATGCGCAGTATCTACCCTAAATAATTACAGAAAAACACGCAACTTTTTATTTCATTTAAAAGTAATTGATGGATGCTCAATAGAGACGAAACCGGTCCACGTAATGAATACTATTTTCTGTCATATCCAACGTTTGTCTTATATTGACAACACACACATACACACACACATATATATATATATATATATATATATATGTGTGTGTGTGTGTGTGTGTGTAGACGCACAGTTAGAGCACCAATTCACATGATAACATAATCCACCATTTTATATAAACCTTTTGAGTGTTGACCATATTTTTCGGTGGTGACCAATTGTTCATAATACTAACAATAATATATACAAACGAAAATATCGTTCTAACCAAATGACCTAATGTACGATAATGAGCAGTATTCATTATTTAAAATCAAGAACATCAATAAACTTAAAATTGTATTCTATACATACAAGAATAAAATTACTCTGTATATAGCCCTGCTATATATATATATATATATATATATATATATATATATATATATATATATATAACATAACCTAGACTAAAAGTCTGTCAGCAATTCGAATACTCCTTTTCTATATAATTAAACGAACAATGGTTGCACGGGTAGTGATAACAATTACTACAATTACTTCAAGTTTGCGATCTTCATATAAGCGGCTGAACTATTAAGATTATACATTAGCCAGTATAAACTAAGAATTGCATAGTGTAGTAAAGCCAATTTATCTAGTAGACTGGTTTCGAACTTATTGGGAAATCCTCAAGTACTAGCCACAATTTACCGCAGACAGGACTCGAACCTGAGTATATCTGCATCGGAAACTTGTGCTCTAACAACTGAGCCACCGTGCCGCACCGTGTCAGTTATATAATTACTATTGTAACTCGGTTAGTGTGTTCTCTTTTAGCTAGAGCTCATACGACATCCATTTAGACCCAAAGTTCCAACTTACCATCCGCAACCGAGTTACATTAATTATTATATAACTGAAAATTGTGTGTATTGTGCAGCAGGGTGGCTCATTAGTTAGAGCACTAGTTTCCGAAGCAGAAGAGTCCAGATTCAAGTCCAGTACGTGATGAGTTCACAATAGGTACGAAACCGGTCTACTGGATGAATTGCCTTTACTACACTATGCAATTCTTAGCTTATACTGGAGAATATATGTACTTAACGGATCAGATGTTTATATCAAGGTCTAAAACTGGATTGTAACAATTTTTATCACCGTCCGTGCAACCAATGTTCGTTTAATTATATAAATGTTCATTGCAATACCATTTCTCCATGTAGTGTGATTTCTATTCGATAATGACAGATTAGGGATGGTTAGTTGGAACTTCGGGTCTATATGAGCTCTACCTAAATGGATATACTTTAGTTACATTACATTTCATTAGTTACTATTGGTTAGTTACATTATTTTTCATAAAACTGAAAATTAGGTGTATTGTGCGGCAGGGTGGCTCAGTGGTTGGAGCACCAGTTTCAAAATCAGACGTGCCCAGGTTCGCGCCCAGATCGCGGCAAATTCTGGCCAGTACGTGACGAGTTCCCAATAAGGATAAAACCTGTTCACTGAATTCCTTGCTTTTATTACACTATGCAATTCTTAGTTTATGATGGCAAATGTCTGTACTTAAAGGGACAGGTGGTTATGTTAAGCCTTGTCTAGTCTGAATGCTACTTGTTATCTTTACTTTAGTCTTAATCACTACGTTATTCAATAATATCGAGAAATCAGCATACAAATATATCGTACACAAACGTATATTGTACAGGTTAATATGGTAATATTTAACTTGTTCATTAGAGACATGACCAATTGAAACTGTTGAACACGATGACATAAATGATTATGACAAATAAAATAGGCATGCACTATATGAGACGTAAAACTATTATAAATTAGACTGATGTTTGTAAAATACTAATATAAAATGTGCCATGTTGTGATTTATATATATATATATATATATATATATATATATATATATATATATATATATATATATATATATATATATATATATATATATATATGGATACATATGCATTAATAGTTTTTCGTGGAATAGGATGACCACGGTACTTCAATAAATTTATCGTTGTCAGTTTCACCATTCTTTAAAATATGAAAACAACCTTTATTACATGGTATAACACTTATTTATAAATCTTCTTTCTACCGGTATCTACAGCCATTATTCTGGATTCGTTAGTATATTCGTTCATCCAGTCCTAACTGTACATTTGTCGTAACCAATTGCCCTCTTCGAGCGACTGAAGCACAGTTTCCATCAATACAGTTGAGAGTGGTGTTCAACATAACAAAACTGATGCGCACGAATGAAAAAGATAGCCTCTCTGTGGCGTCATCACCTTTGCCTGCATACAAATTTCAATATACCTGAAACGCTTAGTACATCGGCAGATCAAAAAAGAGGCTCAAAACTAAAATAAATCAGCATCTCCCTCAAAAACTATTAAAGAGGGTTGCACAAAAATCAGCAATTTCCGAGCATGTACTACTCACAAGTCATGTTGTTAGTAGTAACAATTTTTCACTTCTGTACAAGGCAAAAACAGAAAAAATGCTTCTGGCTTTTGAAGCTATCGCAATTAAAAAGCTGAAGCCCTTCTTAAGCGTGCAGAAAATAATTCAAAAATAAATTAAATTGGACTGGAACAAATGCATAACTGACAGACCTTTAAAAATAGCCTACGTTTCGTAAAATACGAGACACCCATCAATTACGGACGCAAATACAATGAAAGCGATGACACACCAAATGACGTTACGCAAAAGGAGTGGTCTAAATTGCGCAAAAGTAGTGGTCTAAATTGCGCAAAACAAAGGCTAGAATAACGAAGAGGAGATTGGTTACAACAAATGTACAGTGGGATTGGATGAACGAATATACTAACGAATCCAGAACAATGGCTGTAGATACTGGTAGAAATAAGATTTATTAATTAATGTTATACCATGTAATAAAGGTTTGTTTTCATATTTTAAAGAATGGTGAAACTGGTACAAATAATATATATATATATATATATATATATATATATATATATATATATATACATATATATTCATTTGAAGACGAAGGTAACTATTTAGATTTTAATTATTTTATCAGTATAAACTAAACGTCTCATCAGGTAGCAAAGGCAATTCGTTCTGTTGACTAGTTTATTCGTTATTAGGAACTTTTCAATTGCTAACCCGATATTGCCGAGGACGACATTTGAAATGCGGCACATAGGCTTCGGTGTCTTGGACTCTGTCCACTTTGCCGCCCGTGACGCATATAGCACACAATTTGAAGTATTTTTCAAACTTATATTTCTAGTTATTCCTAAGTTCAAGTGAAATCTTCTAAGACTCGAATTTATAACTAATCTACCAAGATCTGTCATTATACGAAGGACACTACACCAATTGACAAAAATTTAATGATGTGAAGTAAAATCGTTGGAATTAAATTATATTTTTATTATTTCTATGGAACAAACTTTGCACCAGGCTGCAAACGCAAATTGTCAAGTAATCCACTTTTTTCCTTATAGGGATTTCGGAATATAGTAAAATACATTTTATGCGGACGGATCTCGAACCAGGGAACCTTAGCACGGGTGGCTCGCACTCTATCATCTGGGCTACACATAGCATATATTACTCGTAATTTTCTGTCATATACCAACTTATGTTTTTGGTTAGCCTTTCGTTCAGGTGGATACTTTTTTAAATCTACTAACACATGAAGTTTTATCAAACCACCTCATATATGTCATTAACGACAGACATCATGCCATTTAAGGATGCGATATTGATTTTAAATTTAATGACAGGATTTTCATCATATAGGTCTTGTCAGTGTAAACTAAGCAATGCATCAGGTAGCAAATGCAATTCATCCCGTATATCATTATTTCGTATTTGACAACTTTTCATGTATAGTGCAACAATTGCTGCGGATTGGCCTCGATCCGGGGCATATTTGCATAGGGGTCTGGGACTGTATCCACTGTGCCATCTGTGCCATCTGTGCCCCCTATTGCGCGCAATTTAAAGTCATATACCACCATACGTTTCTGGACGATCTTTCCATCGCGTAGATCCTATTCGAATTCTCTTACCACCTGTAGTTGAAATTAACCACCCCTGAGTTTACATTGTTAAGCAAACAGGACTTCACTTGTTGAGGCTATATTGATTTGAAGTCTAATCACATTAATTTGATTATATATATATATATATATATATATATATATATATATATATATATATATATATATATATACTCGCTTATCCAATCATAAATCTACAGTTGTCGTAACCAATCACAACATAACTATTTCTGTCCTGATATTACTCAATATAGACAGCTTCTTTTTCGTAAAGCCATATGATGTGTTATCGTTTTCATTGTGAATGTGCCCGCAATTAATGGGTGTGTTGTACTTTGAGAAACATCTGTTAATTTTGAAGGCCTTTTCGCTGTGATGCTGTTCCAGTCCAATTTGACTTTTTTGTGAATTTCCTTATGCGGGTTTATGCATGGGTTAAGCTTATTAATTGCGAGAGCTTCAAAAGCCAGAAGCATTCTATTCGATTTTTCCCTTTATTGAACCGAAAAATTATTAATACTGACAATGTGACCTGTGAGTAGTACATGCTCGCGCATTGCTGATTTTTGTGCAGGCACACCTTTTTGATAATTTTTGAAGGAGATGCTGATTTATTCTTGTTTCCATACCCTATTTTGATCTTTCGCTATACAGTGCGTTGCAGGTACAGCGGAATTTGTATACAGATAATGGTAATAAGTGACAGAGAGTCTGTCTTTGTAATTAGTTCACATAATTTTTGATGTGCTGAAGGAAACTGAGCTTTAGTCACTCGAATTACGTTAATCGATGTTTTTTTCCTCCAAAATGGTCTCGATTTTATTATTTTGCCCAAATTGTATTAGATAATTCAGTCAAAATAGCCATTATTTCTCAACATTTCGCGAAGCAGGTTTGGCTCTAATTCACTATTCTTAGGTGAGAAAATCTTGCGTATTCGTGTGCCAAAACTTATTGTTCGGGTCGTTTTGTAAGCCCATTGTACACTACCGGTATAATGGACCTATTTCCTATTCCAGATTCATTTCTTGTGAAGCGATCTCTCGTTATGCCCCCATCTGGATATGATAGATATTCGTATTGTTCATCTTCTTGTGTAAACTTGATTGTTTGACAGACATTGTTTTTATGATGTAACAGCAAATTTGTATCTTCGTTATTTCCAACGACCACTGATAAATTGTTTTATTCCAGTAATCTCTAAATGATGCATATATATTTTTGCTTGTAAAAGACTCCTGAGAGTAAAAATTGTACGTAAGATGTACGTAACAAAAGAAGTTTCTTTATGTCGTCCACTTCTTTCAATGTTTTTTCCGCTACAGATGATCGCAGATATTCACAGAGAATATTTACAGTTTTATTTAGCGGAATACTAGTAAATAGGGATTGTATATATTGGGGAAACACTGTCCTTTCTTTTAAATATAATTCGCGATTCTTTTCCAAAAATTTATAACTATCCTGTACCACGTGTTTTATTATCTCTTTCATTATGGTTTTATAATCGGGCATAATAATCTGGCTGTCCCGTGCTGCAAAGAGTTCACCAAATATAATATTGGTCTGAAAGTAGGAACACTATCATTGCTGGTTATTTTTAACTTTAGGCAGTCCATATAATATCGGTGGTGTTGAACCTACTCGTTTTGTATTTTACATTTTGTAATAAATGCATTTTTGTCCTCTATGCTGATTTCCTGCTTGTCTTAGACATTAGAAATAATTCTGTTTAGAATCTACTTTATAGGACTTTATAATTTTGTTCGAGTATAGTATTGTATTTCTTCGCGCTTAAATTTTGTATCGTCGTTAAGAATTTAAAACGTAGCTTGACCAGAGTCACAAGAATTAATTATTACTATACCTGCCCTTTGAATGGCGTCATGAGTCTGATTTGTATTTTTCGGTGTAACTTGTTTAGTCCATCCAGATTCCTTCTAGTAACCAGTTTATTGGCTTTAAATGTGCACACATATTGGCCATATGTACCACGGAGTTCCGAGTTAAAGAGCAAGTTGTCTTTGTTTTGCGTTGTTTTTTGTTTAGTAGCATCTTCATAAAAGCATTCCATCGATGTCTACACGTGCATTTCCTCACGTTCACTTATTCTAGTTTTTATGCAGTATTTCGACCCAAGAGGGAGAGAGAGTACTTCGTTAATTTGATGCCTGTATAAATAAAAATGACATTTCTTGGATTCTCAGGAAACTGTGTGACGTTTGAAAATTGTATTGCATTTACCGCTAGTATTTTGTTTCTTTTCTCCTATCAACTTCGTAATCCAAGCAAATTCTTTTTAAAAAAAATATTCGAATTTCATCCACTGCCATCTCCGATTCTATAAATAGACGTTTCATATTGAAGTTATCCGCTCTAACTAATTTTTATTCGATGACATTTTCTAGAGTGCGGCGATGAATATGTTCAGTCTGCTGCTAATTGGTCCATATAAAACGCTTAATCACCTATGTCTGGATTGTTCCCTCACTTAGACAATTTTTTTAAAGTAATATAGCTCGCGTTCCACATATTCACGATATATTCACGAATAAGATATTTAGGCATTAATAGACTTCGTCTTAACGATATTCGGGGGAAACTATTCGTACACGTAACAGAAAACAAAGTGGTAAGTTGGCTAAAACTCAATTATTCAATACAATTATAACCAGGTATAAGACATCGCTCGACAAGACAACGAGAATGACCCCCTACACGCACACGGACACATACACACATCCACTTAATCATTAGCCTAAACAAGAAATAGAAGTAAAACGGAAAATCAGACTAGTTACCACCCACATAATCAAATGAAAACCTAAAATGTATATAAATCAAATATATATATATATATATATATATATATATATATATATATATATATTCTTATAATTAGGAAAACACAAATAACAAAGTGGATAAAGGCCATTTATTTCGTGAATACTAATCATCTCTTATACAATCATACATAATTGCACGGCGACTGAATAGAATAACTAAGGACAACTTTCCCAGTGTTAAAGTTAATATGACATTTAGTACACAGAGAATCATGAGGTTGGATGCCAAAGATCAATTGCCAATTCTCTCCAAATCATTCATAGTCTACAAATTCTCATGTATGTGCGGTAGCACATATATCGGACGTACGAAGAAGCAATTGATAAGCAGAATCCAGCAACATTTGCCACAGAAATTGATTAACAAAGGCTTGCCACCGTCAGGAAAATCAGCTATTTCCGATCATATATTGGCAACGGGGCACCCTGTCAATTCGACCAATTTCACAATTCTACATAAAGCAAAATCAGAAAAATTATTATTTATCTACGAAGCCCTTTACATAAAACAACAAGCACCTGACCTTAATATTCAAAAGTTTCATCAACATGATATCTTAATCGACTGGCCAAGAATAACAAAATTCAACAACAATCTACTAGTATCCAGTCAAGAACAAACAGGCCCTCGTCTAGAATCAACAAACATACAATCGGACTGGCAAAAAACTGAAGTGGAAATAACAGAGGCGCATACGATGACAGAAGTCTCCAAACAATATGAGCGTTTAACACTGAAATCAACACTGGCGTTGTTACCACGTGAAAACTTTGCGCAACGAGGTGAAACGATCAACTATACTGGGAAAAATAGCACTTGTATATGTAACAGTGAACAATGCGCACAAATGGTTAATTCTCAAGCTAGCAAAACAATAATGACAAGATCTCAGATATCACTTCGCAATACCACGAGAATGACCTTTACATGCAAACACGCATAAACACAAACACAAACGCATACACACTCACCAACTAGTCAAAACAAGGAACAGCAGTAAAAACGAGTCATATTTGTTACCTCTAGCATAATCAATTGAAAACCCAAAATGTATAAATATGTATGATTGTATAAGAGATGATTAGTATTCACGAAATAAATGGCCTTTATCCACTTTGTTATTTGTGTTTTCCTAATTATAAGAATACTGTGGTAAATTAAAAAGGAATGGACATATATATATATATATATATATATATATATATATATATATATATATATATATATATATATATATATACATAATTTAACAAAGGTAATTCGGGTTCCCCCTTAATGTGAACTCTTAAAGTACTTTTTAATATTTGCCTCCGACTGAACTCGAACCGTGGCACACTTGCTAAGGTTGCTGGGACTCCTTCCACTGTGACACCTATACCACACACAGTACGCTTACATGATGATTTTTTGTTTAACATTATCAGTTATCAACTTAATATGCATTTATATGTTAGTCGTGACACTATATAGCATGTTAGTTCATGTAGATAAGGAATGATAAGTGAAATTCAGTATGAGCAAAATCAGTAATCTCATACACACATGTATATCGTGCATACAGGTGTAGGCACTTAGGCTCGTACCCTTATAAATTTGATTAAGGACTGTGCCACATTTGGACGTTGTCATCTCCTATATTAATGTGTATTCAAGCAATAATGCATTTTTCTTCATATAAAGTCTTCGACAATGCGACATCAAATCTAACTCACCATATATAATATATACCGAGACTATAAAGTGTAACAACGCAATGATTGTCGAGATACCGAGCCTGTATCTGGCAATGGCACCATGGTTTTCAGCTAAATTATAAATTTAAAGTTTTTTATCTGCAGCAGTACCCTATACTCTGGGCCAAATATATTTCATTTTTCATTTATCCTTATTAATCGTAGCATAATTAAATTAAATTTAAAACATGTACATATTCTTGTCTGAGCAGAATTAGTATATGCATATCTTTACCAGGTAATGCGTTCTTAGAATATAGAAACTGGTGTGTACGCAAAAGTCAGTATGAACAAAATATCTAATTTTATGTTCGCCATATTTCGTGCTTTCTCGAGATTTATCAACAGAAGTCGGCACTATACCCTAAATCCACAATATAAATGTCCAGAAAATGTAGGAATATTTGACAGGGCACTCTCCAATACCACTGCTTGGTAAAGAATAACTTTTCTCTCCTCAACTGTCTTACATTAATTAATCAAATATATTGTGCCATTAGCGTAGATTTGGCGTCTCCTGCTTAGTCACCAGTAAGCACGAAACACATGCGTGAATTGAATTATACCTTTGCGCGATGCCGAGTTTGACAATTCGTCCTGATCCTAGTTAAATTAGCTTCCCCAATCACTAAATGTTAGTTCTCCACGGCCATGTATTTATAAATTATTCAAATTATTGTAATATACAATCTGAAATACATCTATTTATATCTGTTAATCGATAAGTATATGTAATTCTATATGAGGAAGCCAATAAATTGCCTAAAATATATTTTGAAAATCGGAATACAAGTATGGAGCGACGCAGAATAAAGCTTGATCATCAGCAGAAAGATGTCAAATTGCGGAGCAAAATCTGCGCCTTAATAATAATAGTGATTACTAAATAGGATGTAAAAAAACATAATTTTAGATAGGCTTAATTAGATCCAGCATAAAATTAATGAAATTGCTTTGGAAATACTATAAAAATTGGACATCAAATAATTTAGCATTTCCAAATTTGATATTAATTGTGTTTCGGTGCATCCGCTACATCAATTCAATTTCGAACAATGAGAATAATTTAGCACAAAATTTCTTAACAGCGATTAAATGTCCATTGCTACATCATATTTAAACATTAGTCACAAACAGAATATTAACTGTCATTATACCTAGAAGGTTTACCTAATTTTCTAGTTCTTTTTTTCTATTTTTAACATATCAATAAATAAGTTTGCATGTTCATTACACGTTAAACGAATACAGTGCTTCTACATTTATTTTACGCATATCTGGAAAAATACGTGAACAGTACTCATAATTAAATTATTTATTGTGCTAATAGCCAACCAAGCCAATTGAATGACTGCAGAAGTTTTTATTACTTCTTTAAATAAAAAAATCATCTACCAAAACACGGCTACATTGAGCTTGGAAACTTTTATTTCTATACACGCATTAGTTTGCTATCCTTATCCCCTTAGTTGTGTGACAGATTTTTGAGTTAATTATGCGTATTAAATTACAAAATAATTTACCATTGGGTATTTCTTAAATAAATGAATATATTAATAAATCAATCAACCGACAATTAAATGCCAAATTTCTTTTGTCTACGTTCAAATTTGATAAAACACCAGGTTGTTCTATCTTTTGACAACAACATGTCATTTGTGGACTTATCAAAGTACCTGAAAAGCGGTAGCTGGGACATTACCGGTTGTCCAGGTGTCCTGGCCGACGAAATAAACAACGGACAACGTTCAATGCAAATCCACTACAGCATCGAGCTGCGCCGAAAAACTTTGTTCTACACAGTAAACTTGATAATGCCCTGCATCATGGTTAGTGTGCTCAGTGTGTGCGTCTTCTTTTTGCCTGCAGACGCCGGTGAAAAGATGACGTTAAGCATCAGTATTTTGTTGGCATTGATTGTGTTCCTCCTGTTAATCAGCAAGATACTGCCACCGACCTCCACATCGATACCGCTGATAAGTTGCTACCTTTTGTTCACATTCATTGTTAATATCTTTGCGACCCTGGTGACGGTGATCATCATTAACTGGAATCACAGAACACCCAAGACGCACGTCATGCCGGGCTGGGTGCGGCAAGGATTTGTGGAGCTGCTGCCACGTTTGTTGGGGATGCAGCGACCAAACAGCTACACGTCAACAGTGCCGTTGCGTGACTTTAATGTTGAAAGACTAAATTTTCTTTGTCAAGTTCCAAAAGAAAGTATACTAACTAGTGTACCATGCCATCATGGCAAATTTGAAGAAGGAAAGCGTGCAGTGCGTGAGCCATCGAAAGCTGTCTTGACGTCAAATGTGTCCAAATTAGTAAATGGATATCGGTGTCCGTCTGTTGGGAAACTGATTACCTCAAACGCGCAACTCCTTCAAGCATATGAGCAAATCGAGCCAAATGTAAAAACAGTCAAACAACTACATGCGAAGTCTGGTCCACATCACTACACGCCAAATCACCAGCATAGTACTGTTGAATTAGACTATTCAATTGACAAAAGTTGTCTCTTTAAACATGATCTGAAAGTAGGTTTCACGTTCCAGAACAAAAGGTTTAAACCTGATCCAGCATTACCAAGCGATTGTCACTTTGAACTGCAAGATTTGGCGTTTAAAGAAGATACGTGCTATCATCAGAATAATAATGGCGACTGTCTACAGATGGCACCAAACGGTAGGAAAGAGTATACAGTCTCAGGGCCAATGGGGTTTTCGGCGCAGTATGGAACTGCGCTTTCATCTCCAAGTAATTCCTTCATTGTTCCAAAAGGTGCACGTGTTGCAGCCAAGCCTAAAGATAATTTCGGCTACCCTGCTTATGATAACAAGCGGAAAGGCGATCAATTTGAAATCTCGACAGACACGCATCTTACTCGCCATGAAGGTAAGGTCTTCTCGACTTTAAAATTGACTGCAGAGTCTCGTGACAGAGGCATTTACAGGACACAATTACCTTATAACACATTAGAAACAAGGTTGGGCGGAAGTGACGATGAGCCGTGCATACAAAGTAGTAGTAAATTTGGTAGTGTCCATAACTCAAGTAGATATAGTAACTGTTCTGAAATTTCTATTCCGAATGAGAAAGATAATAAAAGTAAGAACATCGGCTCTGTTAATGCACGTGTATACCCAAAAGTGTTTTTAGGATTTTATCATTCGCCCGCTAGCTCGATAAGCAATTTGAGTCACTCAAAGAATTCAGCACAAAATAATTTACTCCACTTAAGCAAGGAAAGGAATGTTAAAAGTCATTTGTGTGCAAACGAAATCAAACGACCTCAAACAGCTGATCACCTGCTGCGAGATGTGCAAGTTGGCAGAGAATTAAAATCACCTCATTGTTTTAGTGAAACAACAGACGTCTTAAATCATTTCTATCAGAAGACTGATAGGTTGGCAGGCTCTCAAAATTGCGAATATGGTCAGTCTATGTCATCAGATTTGGTATTTGATGAATCAAATCAGTTGAATTGCATAAAAAACGAGGATATATGTGGTAATTGTGCATTACAGGATAATATTAGCTTTAATGGCAGTCTGTACAACAATTATTTCCGAACGAACGACAAACACCAAGCAAACTCTTGCAAGAAGAACAAATGGATGAGCGTCCTGCCTTCAAATTGTCAAAATCAGAAGAGAAAAGCATCTCGGTCTCATAACTTGTCACCGATGTATAGCTCCAAACAATTTTGCAACCGCGGTATAGATGGTGGCAAAAAATTGAGTAATGCGATTGGCAAGGCGAAAGATGAAAAAAGTGATAATGCAAATTATCTCAATGATCGTAAAAAGTCATGGGGCAGTACTGCTAGTGGTGATGATGCAGATAGAATTGTTAAAAATATGTTGGACGATGTGAAAGGTAAAGATTTATTGAGTTATAACGGGTTTTCTTCAAATCAAGTCAGAAAAGCAATCTCAACAGTTAAATTTATAGCTGAAAAACTTCAATCACGAGCAGAGTTTAACACAGTGAGTAAAACGATCTTATCAATTTCCATGAAGCAGAATTTTATTTCTTTTTTATGATTTTCTATTCAAATTTATTAGTTAAATTTACACAACTTTTTTATTAGTTTATTGGTTACAAATTAAAATAATTTTAGTATTTTACATAATAGCAGTATGGCATTTTTTAAGGTTGTATAGTATTTCTCTTAGTTCTTATTCTCTCCTAATACATTATGTAGTCCACTTTCTGAGCTAAAATAATTTATAAATCTTAATAAATTTAAATTTGTGTTGGAATGGAGAAATAGTAACACCAAGTAAGCATAAAATTCACCTTAGATATACACTCTAAAAAATCGATGTTAATCATACTACTCTAAGTAGTAAATTCAAATACTCCAAAACAAGAATAAGCATAGTTGACGACGAATCTTTGTAATACGCCATTTAAATGCAGAATTAAGCTATTCAGATCGGGAACGGATTCTTTTATATAGGTGTATATCCATAGTTAAATTATAGTAACACCGTTGTTGTTAACGAATTATGGCGTAAAATATAAATCGAAATTCCCTTAGTAGCCAAAGTCAAGACAATATTAAGCAACTATTCGGCACTTGCTAAGAATGCCACCGGCCGGAATCTAATCCACGACCATTTTCTTGAGCAGCCTGAAACTAAAATTCTACTTTACAACACACGCTTATTGGATGTTATTTATAGTTTTGTAAAAATTCAACCAAAGAAAATACCTTAAACATAATCTTATTAATCAAACATTAATTACGCGTATGGTGATAACATTAATTTAATTTATTATCTTGAAATAAACATTGATCCCATTATTTAAACATTTGTTTGTGTATACTAAGCATTGTATAATTTAGCGAAGGAAGTTTACCAAGTTGATCGATTTCGTCCTTATCCGGAACTATTCAAGTAATGTCCATAATTTTGCCACGGAAGAGGCTCGAACCGGGACACATTTTCTTCAGAGTTTATGATTCCATCCACTGTGTCTTGCTGCTGCACACTACACTCAATTTTCGCTTATACACAATGTTATGATTTTTGGCTATCTCTTCCTTCAGTTGAAGCTTATTTGGCATCTCTGGTCACTAAAATCATTATTTTTTGAACAGACACCAAGCTACCTGGTGTAGTGTTATTGAATTGAAGATATATAAATAATTAAACACTTTTCACCCGCACAAACCTATGGTAGTGTGGCATTTTTTCTATAATGATTGATAGGGTGTGGCTTGTTGAACATTAGGTAAAGAGGGACTTCACATGCTGCAGCTAAAGAAAAACTTGAACAGTATATATATATATATATATATATATATATATATATATATATATATATATATATATATATATATATATATATATATATATATATATATATTAATTGTACCCTTCCTGTGTGCAAAAACAAAAAGAAATTTTATCAGATATAAGAAAATTTTCTTTCTCATGGTCTTCTCAAATATCTACTCATGAACATATCTTTATATATAAATTGGAAAGCAAAACAAGATAGAAATATGTGAACAAAGAGAGTGTGAAAAATAGAAACCAATCAAATTGCGTGTGTCACATCCAGTTCAAGCTCAATGCTTGTACGTGCTTCTTCTGCTTACATAAATCCGGCTGCAATTTGTTTATCCATAAGGCTTCGTATGTGGCTAGCTCCCTTTTGTTTTTGCATTTAGTAATTACTTTGAATGCTACGTCTGGAGAACATACGTGCGATGTTTCGATGATGTGTTGCGCAATAGCAGACGTGTATTCACCATTTGATTTAAAACAGGCGTTCAAGTTGCAATGTTCTCTCATTCGAGTAATTAACCGTCTGGTCGATCGGCCTACGTAAGTTGATCGACAACTTGCGCATGTATATTGGTAAATAATATTTGATATCGACATTAACGGCTGTTTCTCTTTGATTGCTGGTAAAGGCAAGTGTGTTACCCTAAATAACACTCGTAGTTTGGCTGCATTAAATGTGCGTGTCAATGCTGCTTCAACTTTCTTTTGTGCCATTCGGGAAACTGCATCCCCTTTAAATGGGATGTTTAGGTAGACTGTTTTCTTTTCTGGCCCATAATACGTCTGTTTCTGGTTAACTCCCCTTTTAATAATTGATTCAATTAATTGTCTGGGATAGCCATTAGAAATTAAATCGTTAATTGCTTTATTATATTCATTTTCAGCATTTGAATTGTTATTTGAACAAACAGCTGACTTTGAGCCTACCAGTATTGATTATAAAAATTGGTTCAAGGCTACACTAGTTGATCAGGCTTCACACCTGAAATCGTCTTTCAAATAATTTAAATCAAGTTTTAGAGATTGATATAAACACAAATTTCAGTGTGTGTAGCAAATAGCACAACATAACAAAAGGACCATCAATCACACGCGTCTCTACATTTCATGATCATCAGCAAAGAACGACGGCAATCTGACTAGCGAGGATCAAACCCAAAGGCATAAATACAGAAAAGTAAAATTGTATCTGCGGCTCGCACCTCTAGTAATCTCAAATATACTGTACAGTTATGATAGCTCAGTGGTTAGAGCACCAGATTCCGAAGCAGACGTGCCCAGGTTCGTGTCCTGTCCGCGGCAAATTCTGGCCAGTACTTGATGAGTTCCCAATAAGGACGAAACCGGTCTACTGGATGAATTGCCTTTTCTACACTATACAATTCTTAGTTTATACTGACATATGTAAGTAATTAATGGGTCAGGTGTTTATATCAAGACCGCAACCTTGATTATAATAACAGGTATATATATATATATATATATATATATATATATATATATATATATATATATATATGGCGAAAGCTGCAAAAAGTTTATGTTCGTGACTGCATAGAAATTGTGCAGCCGACATTTCCAGTCATGTACAATGTATACGAGACTACTAGAAGTTTGAGCCGCATATCTAATTTTTTTCCCGTATATGTGCATTGTGGTTTGTTCCTCGCTAAAGAGTTTATCGTCGTGATCTTATGATGAACATCTGAAATCGAAACACGTCAGTACGCGTGAATTACAGCAGTTTTTCTATGTTGTGCCACTGATTAACTACTGTGGAATTGGTATTTATATCAAGGTTATAAATTTCATTTAATGAATTTTTATCAGCAACTGCGCAATTAGTAACTGATTAATGGGCTTACATATTGTTGAATTTATTTAACAAAATTCTTGTTAATAATTTTTTTTAATCCTGATGAAAAAATGTGATGTTATAGTGGAAAATGCGCATTCCAACCGCATATGTGTTATGAATATACTGAGTGTGAAATGAAAATTCTATGACCAAAAAGTCCTAAATAAATTGCACGAGAGTAGATATTATTTACATTAATCGACAAACAGGTAATGATCCATTTGTATATTTAAAAATTTTCTAAAACAATACCATCTTGCATAGCATTGGCAGAAATATGACTTCGGATATCTATTTTACTTCTTTCTCCCCAACAGATAAATTGACGGAAACGAATATTTCAGTAGTATACTCGCAGCAGCCATTCGTCAAAAAATTTCAAAATTAATCTTTTCCTTAAATTTCAGCTTTCTATTAAAATAATATAAACAAAAATTTACAGTAATTTTCAAGGACGACATGTATTCTATCCTTCACAACACTTTTAATTGTGATAAAATCTCACTGATTGCTGCAAAATGAAGTACGGAATTACTTGTTAACACAATATACCTGAATTGTAGCAACATTGGCATACGCTAGTAATTCTAAATGTCGATTAAATGTCCGGGCATAAGAAGGGCGTTTACTTAGCTTGATTGTTTTTATATGTCGATCGACATCTTTCAACGCCAAATTTTGGTATTGACTATTTGCCGGTTAGCCTGTAGACATCGACGTCACAGATGACACTGCAATTATTGGGCTATCTTTAATAAGAAGCGTTGTTCTACGATAAGGCATTGTTCGATTGCACAGTTTGTGGCAAGAATTGTTGGCGCCCATGAAATAAGCACCGATACCACATAAGTCAGGAAGTGATGATCTTAGACACTGATTGTTGCGGGAACTAATATATGAAATTGTGTATTAGGTGTTGCGCACCAAGTAACTAATTAGTCCAATTATGACCAGACGGATAAAGCAATGTCAGCATGAATGGAAACTATAGTCTCATGTACACAATTGATTCGTGCTTACAGGCGACTCATTTGTAGGAGCCGGTATTACGGTTTTTACCCACTATATATTTTGTTGAGGAATTTAGGCAAATAGGACGGCACAATCTCCTATATGAATGTGTAAACCTGCAGTAGGGAAGCTAACTCCTTATAAATTCTTCAACAATACGAATTCTAGGCCAACTCACTATGTATAGTGTATATGCCAACCTGTAAATGGTATCAAAACTATGGCTTTTGTTTCTTTACTTGATGTCAACATTATGGTTGCAAATCTATTAGTTTTGTGAAGCAAAAAGTTTCCAGATATTTTATATTTAGTTGAATTATGTACTGATTACCGCGACACGTGGTAACTGATATCGTTCAAGGCCAGAGTGTATGATTTTTCTGAAATAACAGATATTCAGATGAAGTTGAAAGTCTTAATTATTTTGAAATTTAGCATATCTTCAAGTCTATCGTGTTGATATTATAGTACGGTAGCCATAGTGTTGGTAAAATTTATCTTTTCAGTACCATTATAACATAATAGCCATAGTGTTGGTACCATTTACAGACTTGACATTCATATTGTATATAGTAAGTTGATTCAGAAGTCGCATTTTCGAAGACTTTATATGAAGTTAGCTTCACTACTGCAAGTTTACACATTCGTATAGTAGATTATACCGTCCAATTTTCTCAGATTCCTCACCCAAATGTATAGTGGGTAAAGGGCGTAATACCGGCTTCTACTGATGAGTTGCCAGTAAGCACGAAACGAATGTGCACGAGATTATATTTTCCGTTCATGCTGTTTTTGGTTTATCCTTCTGGTCATATTTGAACTAATTTGTTACTAGGTACGAAATACCTAATAGGAAATTTCATATATATATATATATATATACTAGTATTCCTCTAAAAAAATAATATCAAACCGACTAGGCAACTATAGTGCTGCTACACTTTACAGGCCCGATGTACATTATATATAACGGGTTGGCTTGCAAATCGCTTTGTCGAAGACATTAATTGACGTTAACTCCATCACTGCTTGTATTCAAATTCGATTAGGAGATTGAACCGTCCAATTGTCTCACATTAATTGACCAAATATATACTGTGCACGAAACAAATTTTCACATGAGATTATACCTTTTGTTCTTTATGAATTTGGTTTATCCCTCTGGTCATATCTGAGCTAAAATGTTACTAGATGCGCAACACCTAATAAAAAAGTGATGATCTTGTTGCCTTTCTAATAAAAAATTCATCTGGTAAGTAGACGTGCTTCGCTTTTACTTTATTTCCCCTTGTTGAATACTAACTTAAACTATCTGTGGTTACATTTCGTTATATAGCATATTTCACCACCCGAGTATATGTATCCTATCTCTTATCTTTCTTACCTTAAAACAGGTTGTGGAAGATTGGAAGTACGTGGCTGCGGTCATTGACAGACTGATGCTTGTTGTTTTTCTACTTGTCACGTTTATCGGCACCGTCATTATTTTTACACGTGCTCCATATTTTCTCGAGCCAGATGTGAACCAAGATGACGTAATCCGAAGATGCTCAGCCCCTTAAACAGTCATTGAGCACAGAATCTAATATTGATTTACAAACAAATTCAAGTTCTGTTATTGATCTCTTGTAATATTTTTTTCTAAACATATGAAAATGAAATGATTTAATAAGAATTTAATATTCTTTGATTGGAAATAGTGCAATTTTGCTTAAAATATATATAAAAATGCAGAATAATAGAAATATCTTTGAATTTTTTAAAAAATTGACCGGCAATATTTGACTTGTAGATTGACCGACTTTTCGGTAGGGAATGTTGGGCAATGGAAATGTTTCATTGG
Organism: Eudiplozoon nipponicum; assembly: GCA_029291075.1. Taxonomy (NCBI): domain Eukaryota; kingdom Metazoa; phylum Platyhelminthes; class Monogenea; order Mazocraeidea; family Diplozoidae; genus Eudiplozoon; species Eudiplozoon nipponicum. Next base: position 79,111 of record JAQBSW010003153.1, read on the forward strand.
AAGAATGAGAGAAAATAATCTTGTCTATTTAACACTGCAAACAACTACTCGCATCAAAGTATAAAATTGCGAAACCAAAAAAAATCATTATCAACATTCAACACTATTTACTTCAATTTAATTCACGTTAAAATCCGGAGAGTAGATGTGATTCTGAGTTTTATTTATATCTGTAAATTATTTCAAATTTTTCTTACGTATTTAAACTACCAGAAACGAATTGTCAATATGAAAGTTTAATTTTCTTATGGCATAACACTTCCAAAACTTACCAGTAATGCATGTATCTTGACTTAATAATTTGTTTCTCGTGAATATGGCTTGTTATAATCACCCAAGTGTCATTCTTAAGTGTAAAAGGAACACAATGGAGATTTAAAAATCACGCATGCAGTTTAATTTTACACACGTATGTGCTCAATTTTAATGAAATTTTCAATATACTCAACAATATATATATATATATATATATATATATATATATATATATATATGTTGTTTGTATTATTTCAACGTTGAAAAGAGAGCTAACGAAATCCTCATTAAGGTAATCCTCACTAATGGCCAGCACAGCTGTAAACTGGTATTGAATCCGTGACAATTCGGTCGAAGAGCATTGCAGCACATCAAATTCGACACGCGGTTTGCTGATTACCATGGGGATATGCTAAAGCTCTGAATCGTATAATCATGTGTGCGATTTCTACATGTGGTTGACCTAGCTTCGAATGAAATATCGCAAAATCCAGGTTTAAAATGCGAAATAAATTTACTTTTGTAATAATTTTATTAGTTCCCACCTTCTAAATTTAAAAAAAATATACACGTAATTTTTTTGAAATTTATGTATATCCACGTGTATGTATATTCATTTGGGTGTGCTTGTCAGAGCGGGCGACCTTATTTTCTCTGCAGCCCACACATAACTAGGAATTTCATGGTCGTGCAACAGCAGGGTATTCGTATATTATTCTTATAGTATACTGTGTGTTTGTAGTAGCTTCGAAATGGATTTTTGTAATAGTGATTCAGATCTACTTTTGAACATGACTCGGGATATAGTGCTACATACCAATTACCGCTTATATAAGCTACAACAGCATTAGCTAGAAATTCAAAAAATATTTTCACAATAAGGATGTAAGCTACCCTCACCAAGCTCTATGAAAACATGCGGACTAGCAGTGTATGTCGCTGGACTGGAAATAATTAATATTGCGCAAATGGTGTCGAACTCCTCTAGAATGCCCTTTTTCGAGAAAGTGATATTCACAACACTTCGAAGCGGCAATGCGTTTCATACCGTTTTAGTTTCTCAACGAGATTTTACAATTCAATTCTGGTTTTAATTTTAATCTATTTGGTGATTTACACTTGCGTAAATTTGTTAAAGTCGTCATTTAAAACAAACTTTATAATATTTTAAATATTTGCTTCTCGATTAGCAGTTTACTTTGGTTCAGCTAACGGCTACTTATCTTGAAAGAAACATGTTGCGCGACAGGGAATATATTAATTTTCTGGTCCTTGTTGCAACCAACAAGGTGTTTTCATCCACTGCCCTCTATTTGATACAGAATATTTCGGCTGCAACTTTCCGCAGCATTTTTCAACAGAAAGCACATCACAAAAGCAGTTTGACAGTCATTAATGATTGTCAAATTTCTTGAATGATTGCGCAGTTCGAGCGTCACATATTGAGTTTCCACTATTTACATTCGTGGGTTGTCGCTTTGCCCTATCCGGTTTGCAATGCTACGACTGATCCCCATTTCCAAGTACGCATCGAGTTCGACTTCGTGGTGGCTCGGCGCTGACTTTTTACCTTTCCTCCGAAGGCTTCAACGTCGTTCATACTAACCACCGGAAATGAGTCAACGAAGATTGGATCGTACCACATTTCCAGTGGTTAGTTTAAACGATTTTGAAGCCTTTGGAAGAAAGGGACGAATCAGCACTCAGCCGTCACGAGGATGAGCTCAATGCGTACTTGGAAATGTGGATCAATCGGATCTTTGCAAAATTGACATTGCACAGCGACAAAAAACGATGTTCAAATTTTTTTTTCGATATGCTTTTCGTTGAGAAAGGTTTGCGAAAGTTGCAGCCGAAGTATTCGGAGTCAAATTTAAGACAGTTGTTACTTCCGTTGTTGTTCTTTTTGGCAACTTTAGCGCGATATACACGCAATTCAATTAGCTAGCATTGCACATTGCCTTGTACATGCCGATCTTTCGTAATATATTCTAAATCCTGGTGTGTTTTGTGGCATTCAGTGGTACCAATTTTACACCTTAACAATCTCATTCACCGTGTGCTATTTAAACATTTTGCAGTTAAATGCTAGAATCTACCAAAAATCAGGTTCAAAACTATAAACTTCTTATTTATCGTGGACTCGAGGCCGTGGAAATCACCTTATTAACAGCAATACTGCAGTTGTCACATTTTATTTATGTTTTGTGTGATTCCTTTGCACTTGCATTTATAAAGGCAAAAGATACTGAAAATACCATGTATATATGTAACACTTGTCTCTAATAGGCACTTATTTAGTTTCTTATTCATGACTGTAGCACAGCTCTAATCAGTCATTTGTTCGTGCATGTCTATTTATCGAGCAATATACAGCATGATATGGATAATTAGGGCAGTGCTAGATTTAGGACAATATAATTATAAGCAAGTAACGAAATAATTCGCCTAACAAATGGACAGGCTGACACATGGTTTATAAAATCTAAAGTTCAGATATAAACCGTAAACTTCCTCATTTGTTTTCTGTGTTATTTTTGAGACAGTCTTCTGTTCTGATTGCCTAGAATGATAAGGAATGAAAATTGCATCTTGCCAGAGATTCATGATTAACCTAATCTGATCACAGAGTAGATCATTTGGCTCAGATAGTTGATTCGTATTCACAAAAACGTCGAGACAAATTAAGTCCCTCGCAATATAAACGGCATACATATAATGAACGTGATGGGCGTCATGTCATCAAATTGTATTTCATTTTGCAATAAATGGCCAAAAATATTAACGGGGTTTTAATTTACTTCCACCGTAGGAACCGATTTTTTTTGCATAAACTATTTGAGCAAATTAACCGATTTAGATGTTTTTTCGCATTATGCAACTCAAAATGTGTACCTGTATTTCTTCCGTTATGCGTTTAAAAAGGCCATCGCAATCCCATTATATGAAACATTGAAGAAATAATATATGGCCTATGGGAAGTTATGAAACCAGCTTTCAAAGTTATCATTCATTCATTACAAAATGATATTTCGAGTTGGCATTGAGTGCAATCCCGAAGAGACCAACCTAATTCCTACAGATGTTCGTTCACTCATTTATTCTTGGTTCTTCCAAATCCGAGCAGATCCATAAAAAGTTGTAAATAGAATTTTTGATATCTTAGTGTTTGTTTTTTGTAATATGGAATAATCTAATTACTACATATTGTACATACTTTTGCTTAATTGCAGGCAGCCTTTCCACGTTTGTGTAATAATTCACGCATAAAAATCGATTTAAAAAAATTTTGTTCCTATGTCTTAGCTGTGTTGGTTTTATTGGCAGGTTTGTTAAGAAGGATTTCTGTCTCTTCGTTTGACTGCACTTGACTTGTGTATTGATTTGACTCTTTTCCATTTATTTGTGCTAGGTTGAAGTTTGACTTTGTTACAAACGTATGCATTGTTGGGGTTTGTGTTCTGCATACATTTTATTTGAGAGCCAAAATCTGAAATAAAACGTTTCTGTAATGGTATATTTTGATTTTAATTACTTAAGCTAGGTCATATAACCAATAAATGATAGGGGAATTTAAATTATTGTAAAAACTATCGACAAATGACTTGTAGTGTGAAGCAAAACTCTTATTCAGAAAAGATTTTATACAAATTGGTTTAACTCGCAAACAGATTTCACTTTTAATCATCTTTGCAAAAATACCTAGTTCATTATAGATTAAATTTATTTTTATCACTGGTAACACGGTACTATAAAAACACATTCCAAACAAATTGATTAAGCAAAAACAATAGGATTATAAACACTTATACGCTCGCGCTTATACATACATATACCCAGTTTATATTTTGTTTATGCACACTTGAATGTAGTTCACTTGTTTGTGGAAAACGAATGCCAAAGCGTTATATTTATTTCACAATTAGATATTTTCGTTTCGTACTTTTGAAAACACACGGAAATTTATAAGTTTTGAAGATTGAATTTAAGAAGAGTAAATTCGCTTATGAAATATGAGCCAAAATTTGGCGTGTTGCATTTAATATTATTTCTGAATAAAAGCTTTACATAAAAAACTAGACATTTATTAATTTACATTATTGATATTATTTAAATTTTCCGCAATGTTATGTTTGCTTTTACAGAACAACAGTTACAACGATTATAATATTTAAAGGAATTAAAGTCTAGCTTGATAAGGTGGTGCAGAATTATCGGATCCATTTTATCTGGAACAATTTATTATCAGGTTTAGATACTGTTTTTGGCTGAGAACTAATATATCTGCAATTGTGCATTAGGTGTTGCACACATAGTAACAAATAAGTTCAGATACGACCAGTAGGTTAAACTAAAGAATATAATCTCGCGCATATTCGTTTCGTGCTTACTGGCAACTCATCAGTAGGAACCGGTATTACGCCCATTACCAACTATATATTTGAGTGATTAATGTGTTAAGATAGGACGATACAGTCCCCTATTTTTATGCTACTGTTCAACATAATTAAGAATTAAAATTATTTATGAACACTTATCTTCCTACATTCCTCTCCCAAATATATAGTGTGTAAAGGGCGTAATACGGACTCCTACTGATGAGTCGCCAGTAAGCCCGAAACGAATGTGCAAGTTCATATCTGAACTAATTTATTACTAGGTGTGCAACACCGAATACAAAATTATTGACTCGTTTCCCTTTTGTGTTTGAACATTTCAATACTCATTTCCTAGTATCTTTGGCAAACCACCGCTTGTCACAAAAAATATAGCCATGTAATAAACCAAGCCAATTTCAATTAAATGGCTTCATTTGTACCTCTGACTGACTGATCTCATAACAGCAGATGAGCGTGCGTCGTTTATGTGTGCGTCCGTCTGCGACACCTGTGAAGCTTGTGTGTGTGTGACAATCCATTTCTTGTACAGATGGTGTTACACTATATGTTGAAATATTCTTTATCGGGCATAGCCTAATAAAGTATGTCCACTCCAAATTCGCTTAATAACGATAACTGGTACGTATACAGAAGTTTATTAACCAGTAGGAGCATTTAAATCATATTGATTAATAAAATAGGATGAGCACAAATCAACTAAAGAGAACTACGCAGTTGCTATCCATAAGCACATGTGATGTAATATAATTACATTACATACAGCATAAAAAGATGAGCTTAGTATTTAACAATATGAACAGAAGCGCAGTAGCATATCAGAAAATTTATGTTATTATACTGAATGAGGCTTTATTGGCATGAAGTGAATAGTGCCTAGGAAGTATGAATGTAGCTATAATATTCCTATTAAAATAGATAATATCCACGTCATTTATCTGTCACCTTGATATGGCAACTCATTCCAAAACAACACGTTTTGGAAAGCAGGTTAATTGTACACTATTTTCTTAAGAATATGCAAACTAAATTCCAATTATATGTTGCAAAATAAAATTAAAGAAAACATAATAAATCAACGTGTACATTTACGTTGTAACTCTAAATAAATAAATAAATAAATAAATAAATAAATAAATATATACATATATATATATATATATATATATATATATATATATATATATAGAGAGAGAGAGAGAGAGAGAGAGAGAGAGAGAGAAATAAAATTATTTAAAGTTTGATTTCTGCAGCTTTGAAAGAAATATTCTATGTGCTTAAAACACATTCAAAACGTTTGGCAAAACACTGCATGTGCCTGGCTGAATAAAAATCCACTGTTCTTATAGTGTGCTATGTTTAATTCGCCGAATGTTGACAAAGAATTGTTCGCAGATATGCCTGTCTGTCATAAAATAGGCGTCAACCCTCCTAAAAGCATTTATGATTTTGAAATATCAGCACTTGAGAATCCACATTAAAAGATTGCGTTCCGAGAAAACAAAATCCCGGTATTCAGCATGATGAAGCTTTTGTTTAGTCGTACAACGCTAACTGACCCATCTGTCTTTTTATAACTTCGTTTATTTGAATATACCAAAAGTTAAACTGACAAATATTAGGGCTTACTTAGACTTTCAATTTTGCAATACTTTGAATATTTTTAATCTCAAGGTACATGGCGTGTATATTTCCTTGATTGATCATTTCAAACCAGTTCGTTACTCTGAAGGTATCAGCACAACATGTACTATCCAATCAAACATTATAGGAGTTTTAATTAATCCCGAAACTCCAACATTTATTGTATCTATTACACGTCATGTTGAAGCCTTCAGTATTACGGGACCAATCTGAACGTATCCACCAAGGAGGCATCAACTTTGGACATCTATGAATGAGGAATGTTCAATGTAGTTTAGAACTACGTTTAAAAATAGTTTTCTCGTGTCTGCCAATCATGAGGATTCTACAGGTGACTACAGCATTGCGCAACACACTGTTTAATACGAATGATGGATTTTTGCATGACAATTTGTATCGTGTTGCTTATCCAGATATTCGATTTTGTCAAAAATGCCGGTAGCAGGTAAGTGGTGCAGACTGGAAACACACACACAATTACTTGATAAAGAAGCAGCAATATATGACGGACTACCAAGCAACTTTCTTTATACCGTTAAACTTTTATCAATAATTGGTCTTCTTAAAGTTTAGCGAATAAAGCAAATTATGTGCATTCGCCTCTACAGAGCAATTTTACAGCTAACATTCTCGCCAAACACTATTTAAATAAGAATTCCAGTGTTGGGAGCTATACTTTAAATTTTTATACGTTGAGATTGTATGAAAGTGTAAGCTTCTTAGTCAAATTTCAGCCGTGCTCTAATAGTAAAATCTGGCAGACGAAACGCGTCAGCCGTTGCGAATGGCGGTACTTTTGTTACCTTATGCGACTAGGTACATAAAATGGAATTTGCGTTTATCGATATTTCGAAAACTTTATTTGTATAAATTTTATGTATTATATATTTACATGTATTGAGGCTTTAACGGCTATTGTTAATTGTGAAATTTGACTGGTGCTTATTTCGAATGGGTCCTCAATTTGGAAAACTGCGACGCATTTGCTTTGTCAGCCGTTGGCCAGAAAATGAATTTAGTGTTTTCAAATATGAAATGATTCGCTTACGCGAATGAAAAGAATTTGGATAAGAAAAATCCGCATTATTTTCGTAATATTTTATTGCAAAATTTGTACAACATTTGACGGATTAAATATTATGATAGATGCCTTTTCGAAATACGTTATTTCTAGGATGCCTTCTAGTTAAAACATACTCTTTATCATCTTGTCTGAACTCACGTATTTTTTTCAGTTTCTCTTGACTGTTTTATGTATGGAGCAATTAGCTCTCAATGCTGACATTGGCTGTGCCTTATTCCATTGTCTATTGTTTCAAATGTGCTGAAAATAGGAGCAATATCTTGTCGAAATCAACACGGATTTGCTACGCACGCGTCACAAATCTGTAAGTATGTGTTATTTAGCTCTAATATGAGCTAATTTTTTCATATACATCATCACCGTCATGAATACTGTTAATGAATTTTGAACTAATTAACTGCGCCACTAACTTTTATTGAAATCAAGACTTGACATAAAAACCAACCCAATTTAATTAGTCACTCTAGACTGGTCACAACTGGCGCTGTTGGGATTGATGTCCATCAAGAATCTGCTAACTTTAATTAAATAACAGTTATTAAAAGCAAGTTAGTTACAATTTTACAACCACTGTTTTAGCGTTTCCTGTTTAGCTCGGTATTTTCTAGGTAATGCAATAATATTTCGTTATTAGACGAATGATATGCTCTTTGTATTTAAAATCCTTCACGTTTATTGTGCTTATATTTTTTTCAACTATTACTTTGTTAAAGGTTTTTATTTTACACTTCAAGTGAATCCGATTTATATTTTTTGTAAAATTTGATTCGAAGGTGTCAAATTACAATATTCAAATTACTCCGCCTTAGATTAAATATTGAGGCTCATTCTGGGATGTGATGACCTTTAAAATTAATTTTTTTCCATAGCAAACGTTTTGGCAGCTTTTTGATTGAAATACATACGCGCTAATCGCATTTCTCCATGACAAAATGACTGCCGAAAACAAATCTTTGTTTTTTTATACATAAAGAAATATTTTAGTTTGCTTTCTTTAACTACATTGCGTGTTCCGTCGTTTGGATAACTATTGATATACATTTTTTGGAAAAACTTTATTTTATTCCACCTAGACAACATTAGCTTATGTAAGGTAAAGAATTAGTGCATGACTAAAACGAATTCGCGTACCGATTGATTTTGAAAATATTGTAATGAAATGATTCATTTACTTTAGAGAATAAATATTAGCCTTGTACAATATTTTGTGGCTCTTTTCTGCTCATAAATTTCAGTTATTATAAAAAGCATCTTACAAATGAAAAATTTGAAAATACCCTGACTACTCAGCTCATATGTTTTAATTAGTAAGTATGTATAAGGTTTTGCGAACCTAGTAACAAATTAGTTCAGTTGTGACCAGAAGGATAAACCAAAGGCAGCATGAACGGAAAGTATAATCTCATGCACATTCGTTTCGTGCTTACTGGCGACTCATCAGTAGGAGCCGGTATTACGCCCTTTAACCACTATATATTCGGTAGAAGAATGTGGAATAATAGGACGGTACAATCTCCTAGACGAATGTGTAAACCTTTAATAGTGAAGCTAACATAATCTAAATTCAACGACAATGCGACTTCAATGCTAACTCACACTATATAATATATATACCGAGTCTGTAAAGGATACTAACACTATGGCTATTGTGTTAGTAACTGATACCTTTTTTGAAATCGATGAGTACCGGATACTAACACTATGGTTTCCGATTCGGTACATGATACCAACCTGATGGATATAAATTTATGCTAAAGTTCACCCAAATTGAGAATTACAACAATTTCCGAACACCTGTTACTCCAGTTAAACCATACACTCTGGCCTTCATCGATATCAGTTATCACATTTCGCGGTAAGCATGACATCATTTAATTCAATATATTACAGTTACATACTGT
>JAQBSW010003154.1:0-88361 GCA_029291075.1 Eudiplozoon nipponicum
TACTCTCCAACCAGTAGAAACGAGGTACGACACTTTCGGTCGAGAACTTCTCGCCATCCACGACGCAGTGCGCCATTTTATCAGCATCATTGGCAGTAGCAGATTTGTTGTTTTCACAGATCATGCACCATTAGTTAGCGCACTTCGAAACGCAACTTCATCTATCGCCAAGTACCCTGCCAGAGTGGAAAGACAGCTTTCACGTCTAAGCGAATGGCAATTTGACATCTTTCACGTCAAGGGCAAACAGAACTTCATTGCAGATGCCCTTTCCAGGCCAGACGTCTTGCTACAACCACCTTCGCCGTCGCCATTCACTGTCAACTCCGTGACACTCAGTGAACCTGCACTAACGCCATCCTTCCTGCGAACGGAACAATGCGGTGACATTCACATTCAAAGATCAATAGCCCGTCACCCAACCAAGTTCATATGCCGTCTCTGGAAAGGCTTACCAATTGTTTACTTTACGGGTACGCAGCCCAACAAGCCAGTTCTGCCGACCAGCCTTCAGAGAAAAGTTTTAGACTCAATTCGCTCAATTTCTCACCCAGGAAGCCAAGCGACTGTCCGACTTCTCACAGATCGTTTTTGGGGTCACAGACTTAGGCAGAACGTTAAACGATGGGCCTCCGATTGTGCCATTTGCCAGAAAAACAAGATAACACGGCACATTCGTTCTAACTTGCAACATTTCCGAACTACTTCTGACCTAGCCATCGTCCACATCGACACAGTTCATCTGCCAAATGTTCAAGGTTTCAGCTACCTTTTAACTATGATTGATCGATTTACACGGTGGCCTGCGGCATTACCTCTTGGCACCATTTCGGCAGACGAAGTAACTAACGGTTATATCTCTGCATGGATATCCAATTATGGTGTTCCCAATGAGGTCATCACGGACAGAGGCACTTGCTTCCCATCTGATCGTTTCAAAACCACCTTACGGTACATGGGATGCACCTTACGCCAGACGACTGCCTACCATCCCCAAGCTAACAGTATGGTAGAGAGAATGCACAAGGAACTCAAAGCTGCTTTAGCATCCTCGTCCATCAATGGCAACTGGGTCGATGCACTACCTTTAGTTCTGCTTTCCATGCGTTCTCGTACTCATGAATCCATTAAAACGTCTGCGTCACAACTCTTGTATGGCATGTATCTACGCCTGCCTAGTCAGCTCCCACGTCTACTACTGGCACAGGATGACCCACAAGACGAAGCTACCCGCCTTTGACTTCATTTGGGTAACATGTCTGAACAGCAGCCGAGACATACGCCTCGTCCAGTCTTCGTTCACCCACAGCTCTACATCTGCAAGAGAGTACTCGTTCGCAACGACAATCCTGTTGCAACACTACTCTCAAAGTATCGCGGTCCTTACCCGATTTTGTTTAGACAACACAAATACTTCATTATTATGCAAGGTGCTACACCGACATCAATAAGCATAGACAGGTTGAAACCATTTATCGAACCGCCTGATCCTGAGAGCGTTCAACCTTCTACACACGTCTCAGGCTCCGTCTGCCCACAATCTCACTAGCCTGCTTTGCATAACGCGTAATTGATTTTATTTAACATTAACTTTTCGTTATTCTATGTATCAAAACATTTTTTTTAACCTTACGTTATTTTTCGCATTTATCTCATGTGGTATAACTAGCTGTTCTTAGCTAACAATTGTGTAGAATTTTTGAACAGTTCTTTGGTATTATGCCATCTCTGAGGCAATGTTCGTGTACATATTTTTATGCAGTTACCTTTGATTTTAATGTATATATTTTTACATTATAATGTATTTCTCACACATGACATCACACTGCCTATTTTGGTATGACCAGCTACTTGGAGCTAACGCTTTCGTGTAGCAACACTAAGTAGTTATCAGCTTCATATCATGGTACAGGCCACTTTCAATGCATATCTCAACTTCATCAATTGCACAAAGACCACTCTAAAAATATCATGACCACAACGTCGAGAACACACTCTAGCTCCTTTGGTCGTATACAAACGCATTGACGACGATCCAGCCTGCCTAGGTTTTAACTTAAACCTGGCAACTTCAGAGGCGATTTACCACGAAATCTTCACGCTGCGGCTCCCAAATCTTACACTGCTCTATTTTGCCTCACGCGGTATGACCGACCACTAGAGCTAACAATTTGTGTAGCAATTTCTAGTGGTTACCTGGCATCATATCATTATTGAAACAACCAACGAGCATACTCACGCCCAGCATTTATGGTACATTATTTTTTTTGCTTAACTTGGTTCGAACTCTGTCATGCATTTCTTATCTAGCCTCGCAGAGAGGAATTTTTTTCCTTTTTTTCAGAGAGGAAAGTGTTGTAACGACACAAATAAATTGCCGACATATTGCTTAAATTAAATTCAGTTTGATTTTACCAGTATTGTGCAAGTAGACATATTACTATGGCATGGCTATTTAAGCACGGCAAATTTACCATGCAGTTCAGTTGTCGCATTTGCCTTCTGCTTTGCGTTACGTGTGCGTGCTGTCGGCTGTCATCACCTACGCTGGTTGTTGGATTGTCTTCACCAACAATTGGCAACATCAGTGACACCAATCTTGTTGCTGTACAACCAGCGAGACGAGCCAATTAATGCAGAACTTCAACGAAGTTTCCACATCGAGATTACAACGCAACAACAGAAGGAACCACAGTCCGAATCAACCCAAGGCTCTAGGACATCTTCACACTGAAGGATCTTTCTCGGCATTTGCCGGAGAACGCACGACTGGCTCTGTTAAGGACCCACTATCAGTACAATAACTCTATATCTATAGCACTTTAACCGAGTTTGTAACGTCGTACGGCATTTACTTGAAGCTGGGGCGTTTACAAACCCACGCGCAATATGCAGGTAACATGCAATGAATTTACGTGACTTAACGCTCAAACCCAGGATTTACATGTTTTGTGTGCCTTAACCATTTTTACATAACTACTAACAGTTCAATTAAGACTCTCCTGATTTATACTTTATGTATTTCTCAATATTTTTTCCGAAACCCTACTGTTCAGTGGATTTATATGATTTAACACTCGAAACATAACATACAGTGGATTATTGTAACAACGCAAAACTTGGATTTAATTATAGTGTTTATTGTGACTACTCTTATACAGAGATGGTAACTTTTGTTGACAATATTGATAACTCTCAATTTCTAGCATAGATTGGACTAATTATTTGTGTTGCTTATTGTGACTACTCTTACACGATTTTTATCTTTGCTTTAGAACATTTTCCTTAATAAAACAATGACTTGGTGCTTGTGCCTTCTCATATCACCCTTCAGGAAAGGGCCATGGATTAATCATGAACGTGGATCGTAATAAAAATACCAGATATTAGGTAGTAGGACAATATCGCACTAAATACACAACAAGCTTGCAGAACCTCTTACATTAACTCCGAAACCTCCTACACTAGCATTATTCATTTTTAATGATACGTTTGGAGGACTGTAACACGATTATATTTACAAGACTAATGCAACTTTGATGAATATATATGTATAGTTCATGAGATGAGAGGTTGAAAATTTATTTGTCTACAGTCCACTAATTAACCAATGTACATTTACCATTTAAACATCGGGGGCTGCAACACGATAGCTCTTGCATTATTACCTTATTGTGTCCATTATACCTATAAGGCACAACGTGATTCAGGCTGCATTTTTGTGACTATTGAACAGTAATTCACCACTACGCATCTGATATGAAATAATAGGATGGCAGCATTATGATTTTGTGCAATATTAACATTAAAATAAATTTATATATTCGGACACACAATGATTCAGGTCTGAAAAATCTAAGTCTATGGGCAAGTATTCAACAACTACTCATTTATTATTTTATATTAGAAGGAATATATATTCAGTTAGCACTCCAAAATTCAATTTTATTTTGGCCGTCAAATATATCCAGGGCCCACAACGTGTCAGGCTGAAAATTTCTTTGCTATGAACTATTATTCCATCACAATCCATATAAAATTAAATTCTATTATGGCTGTATCTTGATAGTACATATACGAATAATATTATTGTAACCACTACATTTACCAACATTCAAACATTTGTCACACTGAAAATTTCTATGTCGCCTGGCCAAAATTTCTAGCACGATCCTTTTAACATGAAATGTATGATGGAATTATCTCGCTTCTATTTACAAGGTTAATTTTATTATAAGCATATCATATATCTAGAGTCAGTAACGTTTGAAGAAGAAAATATCTTTTATTTTGGTTTAGCATTTACCATTAAAAATTAAATATTAAATATTAGAATTTCTGTATCAAGATAGGATGAAAAAATTAGTTACTTTAACCATTGAATAGACGTAGGCCTCATCGAATATTAGACCAAATTTTTAATTAGTATGTATTATTATTTCAACACAACCCATTTACCATAAAATATAAGGCGAAAATTATCCAGATAAAACTTTATTAATAACTGTAATTGTAGCCCTTATATATGCAAAACTCTATAGTCTGATAAGAGGTAGTTCAAATTTATCGACAACTTTTCTGCAAGTTGTCAGCTTTAGTCTAGTTGTAGTGGTCGATTAACTCCCTATATAAAAGCTAACAAATTTTTATTTTCGGACTTTTGAAGTAACCGCGGTTATTTTTAAAAATTATGCTTCAAATTTATTGTAATTTCTTTGAATTTCCTTTGTTAAAATTGACATAATTTATGGCGTGTCTTTGTTGACTTTAACTTTCATTCTTTTTGAGATTTTGTTGATTGAAGGTATGCCTTTTCTTTGTTTGGGTACAGACATACCTGATTTACTGTATTTGAATCTTTCATTGCTTAATCTTGATAATAAATTATTGAATTTATTGCAAATTATTGTTCTTATTGATACCCTTGGAAAGATTAAAAAATTTCTTACAAGTAAATTGATTGGATTTACTGTTTTTAATGTATTCGGATCCGTAAAGTTATACTGCGGCAGTCTGTGAGATGGTTTGCAATCGCATTATGGTTTAACAGACAATTTGTAATTAATCTTATTTTTATATAATGGATAACAACATTATGTATTAGGATGCAGATTAATTGACAGAAGAACTTAGGAGAATTAACTTAAGGTAGACGGTGAATTTCTTGACCATTCTAGTAATATTGTATACACGAATTTGGCATCATAGGCGCTCTCCGATGGTAATGAATAAGGGGCCCTTTAAAAGATGGCGATCATGCCAGGATCTAATATGTGGAAAGATTTTTTTTAAATATGAAGTTTGCCCCAGTCGCAAACATATTGATAGCAATATAGTTCTCAAGTTGTACAAACCAGTCAACCACAAAGAATGTGTTAATGACGCCAAATTGTTTTTTAAAATTATAATGCATTACTGACCCAACAGAAATGTTTATCTCGGCCAGGTTTTCGTTGTCAGAAAAGTTTAATAATATCTTGTCTAAAATTAGGAGATTCATCATGGATAATGAACCATATAATTCATTTGGACTTCTAGTGGAAGAGCTTCAAAATCTATATTAACACGACTGAACTGAGGAAATGACTGACTTACTACGTTTTGAAAATTTGCGAAAACAAATTTTATCTGAATTTTATGTAAGATTACATGCCCAAATTATTGGTCTTGATTACTCACAGGAAGTCGATAACAATATATTTATAGAAGAACTGTCTGTTAGATTAATAGCTACTGTGGAGGATGTTAAATCCTCCGCCTTATATAAAACGACCTTGAATGATAAATTTAAACCACCATAGCTGATTGTAACAACTTTATTTAAAAAGAATTTTTTCTTTTTATTTTCCAGAACATTCTGTGTTTAAATACTTGATTTTAAAATTGTGCGCTATTTTCAGTTTTTGAGTATCTCGCTTCCTGTCTGGTTTTGAGTTTTTGGTCTGCTGCATTTTAACATTTCTTTCCATAATAAACGATTACAACATTATACAATAAAACTCTTCCATCACTTGCCTTGTGTTCTGATATAATATAACACTGAGGAGGAGCCTTGGAACAGGTATAATTGTTTTATTTGGGGTCACGTACACATCAAAACAGATTATTGCTGTAACTATAGCTTTCCAACTTTCACCTTCCAACTGCCATAAGTAAGTGTCAATTTAATTATTATAACATTTGATCATGGATACCGATATTAAAATCGAGGACACATGTATGTTAGTGCAGGACATAGCGGACTTGAATTTAAATGACACAAGCAATAATATAAGCATATCAGACTCTACTGTGAATTTTAGGACTTCCAGCGATCTGGCATCTATGGGGCTTACAGACACGAATAGGTTAGGGGCCTCAACACTACTCTGGTTTTTTATAATACTTTAGCATTATAGTGGTCTAAGAAGCTCAACTGGTTGGATAAAGCGAACCGACAACGGGAACTGAAAGTGTGTGTCGTAACTGCAGATTCGTAACTTAAGGAGCAATTTTGATTATTCTCAAATCGGCTCTTGGCCTTAGAGAATATACATAGTAACATACGACGAGATTTGTGTTTGTCGAAATTCAAGGTCAAAAATTCAGAGAGAGTTAGATCACATTCTCGCTAAACTGAACTAAGCCGTTTGTGCTGTTTACATTTGCTTCCTACATAGTTATGGGTGCAATGTAACATCAGACAGAAGGTGATATAATAAAGCCGATAGAATTATATAGTAGTCATCTGAAAGATCGTGGAAAGCAATTTGACACACTTTGAAATGTACTATTTAAACTGCAGTGCTGCATTTCAAGCACTACTTTGACTGACATCAATTCACGGTATTGACTGATAATAAGCCGTTGATAAGTATCCTTGGTGAAACCAACAGGCCTATTTATTCTTGGCGGGTGAATTTCCAAATAAACCGCCTAGAAGAATTTGACTCCACCATTTCATATATTTCAGAAAAATAGAATTCGGTGCGGACAATCTAAGCTGACAATACGTAGTACTCGTGTATCTGATTCGTTTTAAGCTACTTGTTGACTCTTTTGCATTTTTGATTAATTTAGCCCAATAATTGTTAAAAGCTGTGCCGGCTAGGATTCAGCTTGCAAACTCAAGAATTTTGGAGATAATTGGTTACTGTGTGAATTCTCTAGGGACCAAACATACCGTATGAACCGCTGGAATTAAGGTACAAATTGATTCAACAGCAGCAGAAAATTGGTCACTTTTCCAATGAGGCAACTATCAGGTTGGTCATTGATAGAAGGATATGTTTACGGTATCTAATTTGTAAAAAATGGCGATATACAAGGACCGAAATGGAACAAATTATCATAGCAGCGGGTCGTTTTAAGCATATACACTTCGATATTGCAGAAATGCCCACAATCTCTGGTCAGAGGTACCTTTTCACAAGGGTTGTTCAATTCAAACGTTAGTTTGAAGTTCCGGTCATTAAGGATAGGATGGCACAGAAAGTTTTACCTTTGTGATTGCATAATTTAGTGTCCAGATACGATGTACTGGTAGGAGTAACTAGTGATCGTGGTAACCAGTTGATATTTAAAACTATTTCTCAGGTCATTGAATGACATGGGGATGGAGATGAGGCATAGAAGTGCAGACAATCCCAGAACTAATTCGATCGTTGAGAGGTGCACAAGGAACTGAATGTTGCACGGCACTGTAGGTTCTAGTTGGATACGTGATTTGCCTATAGTTTCCTTATAATGCAAAAAGGGTATAGAGCACAGCTAGAAACATCCATGGCAGAGTTTGTTTATGGAGAGCCATTGAGGTTACCTTGAGATCTTCTAATAGATGCACAACGATGTCCCTATTGAGCCTCTAGATCAGTAGATTGTGTATTTGGAGAAATGAGGGACAAAATAAGTTCCTTGGCTCCAAGAATTTACAATTCAAAATTCTATTTATCTTCCTATTTAAAACTAACATCACATGTACACATTACAAACGCGAACAGACGAAATTGTCTTCATTCGTTTGATAAGGGGCCATTCAAAGTCAATCGTATGACTGATAGAAATACATTCATAGAGGTGAATGGCACTGGATTGCTGCATTCCGCAGCTTACCTGGATGAAAGAGGAGACTAAAACCATTGCCCATCAAAGTACCAAGAGACTAAGGCGAGATCTGACACAAAGATATAAGAAGAGAAGCAATAGCCAAAGAAACACGAAAAGAAAGGGAAACGTAAATTCTAGATAACGGGTAGAAAGCGTTCAACAATATATGAAAATGAAACATAACGAAGTACCAGCGCGTAATGGAAAACTAGTTCTGGAATAGTCGTCAAGAGACCGAAAATGATACTACGTTTATGTATAAGCATACATGTTTGTGGACGGCAATCAACTCCCCATATAAATATTAAACAATTTTTATTTTCGAACATTAAAAGTTATATTTTGCTTTTTAAACAAAGATATGGTTAAAAATATTGTTATTTTTGGAATTTACTTTGCTTATGTTGTCAAAAACTATGGCTTGTTTTTGTTGACATTAATAATAATTATTTTTGAGATTTTGTTGATAAATGTTATACCTTTGCTTTGTTAGTAAACATTGATATCTGATATCTTTTATTTGAATCTTCTATTGCTGAATGTTGATAATAAATTATTATATTAAACAAAAATTATTATTCTTGTTGATATCTCTTAAATGATCTCAAATTCGTCACATTGAAATTGATTTGGTTTTCTGATTCTAAGGTCTTTGCTTTCGTGAAGGTATACTGCGCCAATCAGTGAGACGGTGAACATTCACACTTTTTTTAAATAAATACTTTGTAACAAGTTTTATATTGATATTTTGGATACGAGAATTTAGTGTGAAGATGCTGAGCAGTTGAACGAAGAACATAGGAAAGTTAGCCTAAGGAAAGGTGCTGAAAGGAATAAAAAATTTAGTTGTTTTAAATTTAGTGATCATTTTGGTAACATTATATTAATGAATCTGATAATCCTTATCCTGTCTAGAAGTTAATATTGTTGTATAATATGCTAATTCCGTTTAAAGTATGTTGTTGCGCTCTAGTAAATTAATTTTATGTAATAAATTTTGTTAAAATTTCATGATTCAAGCAATATAAAGATAATCAATGAGAACAAAAAGGAAACTGTAAATGTTGTGATCTAATATATTAGCAATTAAATTGCATTAAACCATATGACCATCTTAGTAATGTATACTAAATTGACATAGGTAATAATAAGAAAGGCACAAAAACTTTTGATGCCAAGTTAATGAGAGATATTAAACATGAATAGATGATGGCCAATATTATTATATACAAAATGCACGACTTAATATGATATTATTGTAGACTAAGGCTAAACTTTACGTGGGCATGGCAAATTGTGTCAAAACAACACGTTTCAAAAAGGTCAAAAGTTTGACAATATCATTCAAAATTGGTGCCTGCTAATTTATATTTCTAAAAATCTCAATATTAATTTAAAACATTGATAATAAAACAAATCTACAGTATATAAATTTAAATAATAATAAGATGGATCAAAGCAATGTTATATACTTACTTTACTTTACTGCGGCTGACTCCTTTTGGAGGATAAGCCGGCTCCATTGAATTGTGAGGGGACACCACTTGTACCAAATTCCCAAGAAACTCCATGAAATGTCACAATTCAATGTTATATGACGTTAATATAATTCTAAATGAGGTAACAAGATATTGCTCTAGCAGAAACCTACAGCCATAAAACTCATAGACCAAATTAAAATCATATCGGAAGAGTAAGTGCCAAAACGACAAAAACTAAAACTTAATTCATCAAAAGACAAGTAAGATCAATACATTGAATATCCTGAATTTGGATTTAGCCAAGCAATTAAATATTTCGGATAATATTTTTTTTAAATAATAATTTGTTTATATAGGCAATACAATTAAATAGTATTTGATTGCTCGGGTGGTGGTAACAATTCTTTAAATCAAGTTTGCGAGCTTCAAGTAACCACAAATCCCATTTTATTTAACCAGTTTTCGAACAACATAACAAAACTACAGCCAGTTGCACACACTGACGCGTTTCGACCTTCCATGATCATTATCAGAGTACGACGGCAAACTGACTAGCGAGAATCAAACCGCATTGCATATATATGGAAAGCAAAATTAGATATGCAGCTCTCATCTCTAGTAGTCTTGCATAAATTGTACGTGACTGGAAATGTCGGCTGCACAATTTCTATACAGTCACGAACATTAGCTGTTTGTAGCTTTTGCCACACATATAAACACATATGTATATATAGACAATACAATTAAACGATAATTGATTGCGCGGGTGGTGGTAACAATTCTCTAAATCAAATTTGCGAGCTTGAAGTAAACACCAATCCCATTTTATTTCACCGGTATTCGAACAACATTACTTCAAGCTCACCACCTTGATTTAAAGAATTGTTACCACCATCCGCGCAATAAATTATTGTTTAATTGTATTGTCTATATATATATATATGGTAAAATCTACAAACAGATCATGTTCGTAACTCCATAGAAATCGTGCAGCCGGTATTTCCAGTCACATAAAATATATGAAAGACTACTAGAGTTGAGAGCCGCATATCTAATTTTGCTTTCCATATATATGCAATGTTGTTTGATCCTCCCTAGTTATTTTGCCATCGTACTCTGATGATGATCATGGAATTTCGCAACGCGTCAGTGTGTGCGACTGGCGGTAGTTTTGTTATGTTGTTCAAAGACTGGTTAAATAGTAATTTGTATGTCAATATTGAAAAGGTGTGCAAGGATGAGCTGCTTCGCATTAGAATAGCTAGATTAACAAAAATCTTTATGGTAACGTTAAGTGCAGCATGTTTCCGTTATGTCTTTTGATTGTGAAATTATTGGCGACAGATATATCTGAGAATGTACAAAGTTGAATGAATTTTTTGTGAAACTGGATTAATCAAAATTACGTGGACTGCGTTTCGACTAGCGCAGTTTTTGTTCAGATAGTTGTCTTTATTAAACAAAATATTTCGGCGCCTTTATCGGCAGCCTTCTCCAGTTTGTCCATCCTCACCAATTTTACAAAATAAACTTATAAAACAAGCACGATATTTCCTCTGTTCATATCATTTATATTTCAAATTAATCATTCGCTAGATATTTGCGTGTCACAATTTTGTGTGTGCATTGCCATAAAAGCTATGTTCATTCAACTAAGTGCGGCTAGAGTGGCTGAATACAAATTAAACATTTGCATGAGATAGACTAATTGTTGTACACACTTCATGTAAGATGACTTTGTTGAGATTGCCCTCACATTTTCTGGTGAGGTGCGACTAATAATCCGGAAGCACTCGTCGTAAACACATGCTATTATGAGTGATATAATTAAATATCAGAATAACCAATGCACATGTTAAATTTCAATCTAAACCACTCATGTTGTACTCAGGATAGACATGTTAATAACAGTTATGTCCAAAACATTAAATAGTCGCACGACAGGCATGTACATGTGCATGTGTACACATAACTAAAAATATTTAGTTAAATATAATTGATACACGTGTATGTACATCTAAATTAAACTGCAGTCAATAGACATTAGATTCCCTTTTGCACGCGTTAGGATAATTATTAATTATAAACATTTGAAATACTGTTTTATTAGAATAATATCAAAAAATTAGGTGGGGTTGTAAGGCACAAAACTAAGCGTTCAAATCACAAAGAATTTTAAATTCAGACGAGTAGTTCATGGTGAAATTTAAAAATACTATAGAATCAATAATTGATTAGCCATTAATTGAGTAATAAGGCCACTAATAAGTCAATCTTAACACGATGTTCTTAATCTATTACTAGAGCTAGCTTCCGTTTCTAACTAATGCCAACATCTTTTCTTTCCGTTAGATTATGCAGTATTCAAAATCGGAATTAACGATTTTTCAAAGTTTGTTTCTTTCAGAATATTATGTCTAGATTTAATTTTGATTGATTCTCTAATCAATCTCCTCACCCTTTTACGACTACATATTCCTATGCGTTTAGAATCACGTCAGCTAATAGTGTTTCCAATCTCCACTACATGACCAGCAAAATCATATATTTCCATACTTACATGCAGTTTTATATACGCCTCTTCTAACCTTAATTGGGCGCATGGTTTCACCAACATTTGGTTTCCAAACGTTCAGAGATTTCTATTTGTTTAGGGAGCATAGTGCCTAGTGTAAGGGACTGATTTAAAACTGTCATTATATTACATTTTAAAACTATTTATTTCACTTTCCTATTTAATAAAGAGTCTTGAAATACCATGTCCTTACGCTCTTCCTTCCCCTTGACCGCTTTGTGCATCTCAAGTTAGCATTAAATCTTCCCACGATATGTATCATTGTACCATTTATTAAATAATGAGGATAACCATTAGACTTGAATAAATCATGTAGTCTAACTAATTCTAACTTCCTGTGCTTTTCTGTTAATCTAAATTTTCTTAAAGTTAATGACATTAATATAAAGATTTTCATACGATACTGGTGATTGAACTTAAAACTAAGTAGGATTTTGGAATACGTATACTTCCTATAAATATCTCTTCCTAATTTCTAACAACTTCTAATTAATTTGACAAACAAAATGACAAGTCACCGGATGATTTTTTTTTCAGAGTAAATTAAAGTTCGCTCATTCGATTAAATAAATTTAAGAAATTTACCACTTCATTATCACCATGGTTCCAAACAAATAATACGTTATCCAAAAAACGAAGGTGAAATTTCGGTTTCAGTGGAGCCTTATACGAAAGATGATTTTCAAAATAATGCATAAAGATATTTGTTATTGAAACTATCAAATGTTGTCTCACTGAAATACCATGAATTTGTTTATAAAATTCTTTACGTAATTTAAAATGAGTAGAGAACATACATATACGCATCATCTCCATAACATGTCTAATCGTCATTTTATTTCCTTCTAATATTAAGGAATGGTCAAATAGGAAACGTCGAAAACAATCCAGGGCCTCATATACCGGTATATTCGTGTGTGTGTATATATATTACATCTAAGCTTACTAATCTATTCTTTTCATCTAGTACGATTTATCAACTATTTCAGCCAACTTCGATCATAAATCATAAATTATTTATTAAATCAATTATTGTACCAATGCAATTAATTGTCTTTTTCCTTTATCATAGTAATTTTATCAAAATTGATATGTTGTACGCAATGATATTACTATTGGATTTTCAGATGATGTTGAATCTTATATCATATCTATTGAGATTTATTGCACTAAATGAACATATTTATGTGATGTGCTATTATTAACATATTGTGCATTTTCTAATAGTATTATCTATTTGATAGAGCATATGTGGCTTGAATCCAATAACGATACTGTATTCTATTCTAATCTAAATTAAATAATTAAAATAAATAAAAATTCTACATTCACCAACGGTTCTAATAAAGTCCTTTTAAACAAAATTCTGTTTTTGTATGCCTAAATAAATTTAGAGTAATCTTGCAAAACAATTTTACGTATGTTGCTTTAATTCTAATTGTGTTGTTTTCTTAAATTCCCTGTTCAAATTTATTTGTTCTATTTGCCAATAACAGCGGTATTTTCGTTCGATCTGTTGAAAATCCTTATTTTATTTTTCTTAGAAAATGCAGACGATTAAATGCGTTGTTGTAGGAGATGGTGCTGTGGGCAAAACATGTCTGCTAATTTCTTACACCACTAACAAATTCCCAACGGAATACGTTCCTACTGTAAGCTATATTATTGAATTTTAATCTGTAGGTCTTTGATAATTACGCAGTTACTGTTATGATTGGAGGTGATCCATTCACATTAGGTCTGTTCGATACCGCTGGTCAAGAAGATTATGATAGGTTACGACCTTTAAGCTATCCGCAAACAGACGTATTCCTTATTTGCTTTTCGGTGGTCAATCCATCATCATTCGATAATGTAAAAGAGAAGGTAAGTTCGTTAATACGTATATTTACTATTTCTATAAATACATAATGGGAATGTCATAGTTTTCAGGATTTTCTTGAAAAGTTCGTTTTTATTATAACCTTATGAAACTAACGATCTTTTAAAATGAGCTTTATGCTTAACAATATAACCTAACAAATAGAGGAACTGCATTTTGTGGTTCATTTAAAATAAAATACGTTTATAATACGACTTACTGTCTTAAGGAGCATTAGTTCAATGATTAATTGTTCAAGCCCCTTTATAGTGTTTTCAGATGCTGTTCCATCTGTTTTATTTATCATTCTCAACACAAATGTTAGCCTTGCAAGAATACTGGCAACCATTACACACCTTTAGGCAATTTTTATTATGATTTACATTAATCCTTTTAATATTGGGATGAGTTGGTCTTTGTCGCAAAATAGCATTTTATTAATACAAAAATTGTCCTACTGCTTGTTTAATATCCTTATATTATTTGGGACTGTCTAGAAATTTGAATTTATCACTTTCCATGTTGTTTATTTTAACAACCAAATGGCCTTTTTAATGAACTGTCATCTATACGATTATATTAGTTCAGTATACTGATGCCTCACTACCGCGTATCGTTGAATTCATGGTAATGCGAGAGCTATGAATTACCCATTCATCATCCTTTCCTAGTTCTGAGTTCCAACACTATAATTCAATGAGTTATAAACAATATGACTAACACTCAAGTAGTAAGGTCCGGTTTCCAGTAATTGATACATACAAATACTGCTATTAAAATCGGCGGGTTTCCTAATTTTGTTAAATTAATACGCTAACATCAATACCAAAAATCCTGGCAGCATGTATGCAACGAACGTATTTTTTCAATTTAATAATGTCAGGATCACTTAGTAAGCATGATCTTGAATGAAATTGATTTTATCTGGTGTTTTTAAGTTATTTTTATGCTATATATTTTTGCAATTATTCTATACCTATTCTTAGCTCTTACCTGAATTAGAACTAATTAAAAGTTTTATAGATGGATATTTTCTTGTTAGATCGATTGTTATTTATTTCGTCCTTAAACGAAAAAGGATGAATTATGGGAATTCATATAGTCATTTGTCTTGTCTCAGTCGTGTGTTATTTTTAATCAATTACGATTTAAGGATTAAAAAATTGCGTAACTGGCTGATTCAAAATTTGTTGTGTATAACAATCACTAAGTTCTATTTCTTGAAGGAGTTGCATTGATGCGCACCTGGAATAATTGTAATTACCTGATCTGCGTTTTGACTAACGCAGCTTTCATTGTTCCTTTAATTTTCTTTCATCAATATATTTCGGCCAAGCTTACCGTAGGCCTTCATCAGTTGCATTTCATGACACTTGCTTCATTTGTTTCGTGAAATGCAACTGATGAAGGCCTACGGTAAGCTTGGCCGAAATATATTGATGAAAGAAAATTACTGGAACAATGAAAGCTGCGTTAGTCAAAACGCAGATCAGGTAACAAAGTTCTATTATTTGTTCATCGAATATATTTCAGGTGTCACTTTCAGTATCTTTTATCCGTCAGTTTTGCGTAAATCTTAGAGAGCTAATAATCAAGGATTTTTTCTAACTTGTTTCTAAGATTTTTAATGCAAAAAGGACTGAAGAGGGATTCCGTTAGTGGCACCCGAAATATATCCAACGAATAAACCACCGGAAACTCAGCCTATGTTAGTCACAACAAAGACAATGTAATCTAATTACGTAGTAATGTTTAAGCCAGTCGCAGTATTTAGTCCGTCATTGATAAGTATGTATGTATTCCTTATGAAACTCTGTGCATAGAATTGAGAACCAAACATATTAAATTTAGCTAATTTCAGTTTGTCCTCTAATTGATCTGGACACCAATTTAAATGTAAGATGGTTCAGAAGTGTTTTAATGAGAAATATCATTTGTGTCATTTCATTAATTGTTTTTGGTATACTACGAGGAACAGGCATAGTTATGGAAGCATGATTATTATTTGTTTTTAAAATCACAATTTCTTATTACGATTATCTATTCCGGTTATTAAATCAAGTTTGCGATTTTTAGATATACATTAATTTTTTTTTATTATTCATACATACGCACGTTTCAATCTTGGACATCATTAGCACATGATGACAATGATCAATGAGGATCACACCGCATTTCTGACTTTCAATATATAGGCCAGTTTTCTGGCGTGTTTTTATAATCACTATAGAAAACTGCAACGCTTGATTACGCGTAATTGACAGTAGTTTGTGGCGCGACTGTATAAAAGTAGGACTGTTTATCTAAATTTCATATGAACAATTTAAATAACTAATTACCGTGACCCCCACCCGTGCTATTAAAATTCTCTTCCCTGCATAATGTTTTTTAGTTTGAACTCTGTATATATTGGTACAATAAAAAACAGCTATGCATCCTTTAACCATTAGTAACTTTCATTTAGAGAAAGATTATCAGCTTTTATTGAAATAACTCATATTGTGTTGAATCGCTGGTTGGATTTGTTTCCTTGAGGAAAAAATTTCCTTTGGCAATTGTTGGAATCTTCGAAGGCTGCTATAGGTAAATCTTGAAGTGACCCTAGCTTTCTCTCTCTCTCTCTCTCTCTCTATATATATATATATATATATATATAGCCATACAAGAACGGCGGACATGGGCTAGTCAGCCTGGGAATGGTAGCATAAACCTGCCGGGTCTTAAAGAGACAGCCATCATCCCGTTTAATGTGAAACGTCGAGTTTGGTCTCACTGCGCAAAATCTATTACTGTTAAATGTGTAGAGACGGATTGAGAGCAAACGTGCCAAATGTGAAGGGCAAGCTTCGGCTGCTAAAGGAAACTCGCCACTGGCATCTGTGCAGATATTGCTCATCAGCCGTGGTTGGCAGACTATCTAGGAGAAGGAAAACTCCGAATACAAGCCATCCCCACTAGAATGGACGACCTAGTGCTCTTTTAGTTTCCACAAATAACCATGAATGGTTAGATGGCAGTGAAATATTAGTCACTTGGCTCTTGTATGGTTGAGTATGATGATGTTGATGATTTCGTTTTGCTAAATTGATTATATGTGAAAGATAAATTTAATTTTTTTTTCATCGTTTTTATCACTAAAAAATGAATAATGTGTAATATTGTGCCTCACCTGTCGTTCTGATTATCTGATATTGTTCAGTAGTTTGTGTTATCACAAAGAGCGGTTCTCTGAGTTGTTTGAAAATTATCATAATTGGTGTGGAAACTATTTTTATTTGTTAAAATAATGAAAACAAGTTTCTGTTGCTCTTATTCATCAAAGTGCTCAGAAAGCTTTAATTGACTTCTTATTTTGTTCTGCCCATTTATGTCGTGGGGCCGTGCTATAATATGCGAATTTATCAAAGTAATAGTCTCTGTCAACGCAACTACCGAAGCCGAATTCGCATTGTCATGTTCTCTGTGTAGAAGTCTTATGCTTATGTCCATGTGGCTGCGTTGGAAATGACTACTCGTTCTTCCATATTGATTTTTTTGTTAAGGATTTCGCTATATTAGGCAGTTTTTACTATAATTTGAAGTCTCTATTGAAATCATCTTTCAGACTTCTTCTATCAGTTTTAAACTACACAAATCTAAGTTAGTCAATGTAATTTAATATTTTAGCAACTCTAGTCAAGTCCAGTTTTGCCAATAATTTTGTAAATAATTTAGTTCCACTGTAGTGGCTATATTTTATCTATAAACTGTTATCATATTCGATATTAATTGTTAACAGTTTTTTATGGTACTTATTTTTTTGTACTTATTTTCTCGTCAACAGAGCAGAGCAAATTGCACGCATGCACAAAATTAATATACAAAATTCTTGTAATAAACAAAAAACCTGGCTTTAAAAGAAACATGTTGCGCGACAAGGAATAGATTAATTATATGATTCTTTTACTCAACAAGTTGTTTGTATCCACTGTCTTCAATATTTGGACTTTCGGTTTCGGCAGACTTTTACTGTATTTGACACTCTCCTTACCCGCAACCGTCGTAAATATGAGAGCACATACACAAAGATATCACATACGCTTATCTAGTGAGTAGTCAATATGTGTTAAACCGCTGTAACTTAATTTCTATGAGTGTACACATGCGGATCCATACATGACACATGCTTACCTAGTAAAAAGACAGTTATGTTTAAGAGATCTAGCAATAAGTATAAATGAAACAGTTTAAACTAAATTTACCACTTGACTTAATGATTGTCAAATTGTTTGTGAGATATGCTTTCCGTTGCAAAATTCTTCCAAAACCGGAAGTCGAAATATTCGAAGTCAATTAAAGTCAGTGGATGCAACCAAATTGTTGGATTCAACAGGGATCGGGTTAAAACCTTGCTTTGTGTGACGTCTTGGCAACGATCTATTTCAGTGGAAGTTATAGCATGCGCGTTCATTGTGGTTCTATACAGATTTTAGTCGAACTGCCGTACTTCAAAGGATACACATGTTCGGCGAAACCCACAAGTATATGATCCAGCAGTTATTTGTAATATAAAATACTGATTGTTAATTAAAAAGTTATTACTTAGCATGAGTAACTAATGTTTTTAACATTATAGTTCAATTCGTGGCTGACGACATTATCCTGGTAGTCCTACGAGCATCGTTATCGTGAACCCATTTTGTTACTATAAGAGTAATTCCATTTCTCCCACTTAAGTAAAAATATTAACGTGCTCTGTTGGATCTATCATCAAAATCTGCACTATACTTCATAATATTCTTGCAAAATTATGAAAGAGACCGACTGAACTCGCCTTAGTATACTCGGTGGATAAGACATTTATATCTGACCCAGTCTATTGGAGGTAGATATATATATATATAATATGATAATAAGCATGATCAGTAGTAGATGGAATCATGCATAATAACAAAGTTTTCAGAATTGTTCTGAAATTGTTTTATTTATTGCACAATGCTGCTCTTTCTCAGACATGTATGCATAAGTTTTTTTTTAGTATATTTTTATGACGATTTAAAAAAATTGAAACATGGTATTTTGTTCGCATTTTTATTCTAATGTTGTCCATTGTCTTCTTTGGTCATACATTTTAGTGGGTACCTGAAATAACTCATCACTGTGCGAATGTGCCTTTTCTGTTAGTCGGCACTCAAGTGGATCTACGTGAAGAAAAACAGACACATGAGCGTCTCATTCGAAACAAACAGAGACCGATTACACAAGAAATGGGAGATAAGCTCGCTAAAGAATTGAAAGCTGTCAGATATGTCGAATGCTCAGCATTAACTCAGGTGAGATTTCCTTTTTTCAGACAAAAATCATTTAATATTTCGGCAATTCTTGTTTGTAAACTTTTGGATATCAGCTAAATTTAAAAATATATAAAGCCCCATAGATCTGGATACTTAAACTTATGTGCTTAAAGTTTGTACTTTAGCTGTTTGGTTTAAAAAACTTACTAACCAGAATATGTGTTTGTCTTTACTTTTCTTTGTATAAATTACATACAAGTATACAAAAACAGTATTGATTTCTCACACAATTGGATCCAACAGATCTTAAAATACCTGATCTGCGTTTTGACTAACGCAGCTTTTATTGTTCCAGTAGTTTTCTTTCTTTACCATATTTCGGCTACCTTTATCGGTAGCCTTCTTCATTTGGTCCACAAGTTTAAAAAATGAAAATAATGAAGCAAGCCAAATAAATTAAAGGAAGAACACTACTGTAACAATAAAAGCTGCGTTAGTCAAAACGCAGATCAGGTAATTTCAATTAATCCAGGTTTGCAAAAACAATTTTCATTCAAGAACTTAAGATGATATGTCAAATAAATCAATGCATTTCAGTTATGACGTATAAAACTGTTCTAATGCTTAGGATTGGAAACTTACTATTTCCTGGAAGTAGATCATTCAGCAAGGCGCTTGCCGAAAAAAAATAACACATATATATATATATATATATATATATATATATATATATGTAACTTATATATATATATATATATATATATATATATATATATTGTTTCTTACAATTTAATTGATTTGCTGTTTAGAGTATTGCTAGTGGTGCAATATTTGACAAAAATTGCACAGATTTATAGTTGCATATATTTTTATTGAGAAGTACTAACATATGCATCTATGTATTAGGCATGCTGCATCAAATATCACGCTTGTTAAAATAGGACTCCAAGGATATGCCAAAGTCAGCCTGACTAGAAAGTTTAATAACGTGTACACGTGCGTTTCATGCTTGCTGTGGACTCATCGGTAGCAGCCGTTGTTACGTACTGCACCCCACGATGTACTTGGTCAAGGAATATGTAACAGTTTAACGGTGCAATCTCCGTATGCGAATATAAATGGTAGTAATGTCAACTGTATGTAAAGTCATAAGCACCGAGCCTTCAAAGCCTACTGACTACATGTAACATGTAAAATATGCGTAAAGGGCAATAGTAGCATGTTTTGCACCGAAATTTATAATAACCATTGTTCAGTTAATTTGGCTTTGCTATCATATGCTATTTTTAGCTTATATTGATATATATATATATATATATATATATATATATATATATATATATATATATATATATGTATGTATATGTATGTATATATAATTTATGTGTACATATATATGTACAGGAATACAAACATTTTAACCGTCACGCATGTTAATAATTGCGAAGAATTTCAACACTCCTTTGAATCGTATGTGCACATTGCACGTCTTAAGCAAACGCTTGCCTGGTTAAGGGGCGTTACTTAATCTAATCAAATTTTGCTTCTCTTCTAATTTACTTAGGAATTTGTGAAATCGATGGTTCTCGTGGTAATGTGTAGCTTGTATTGAATTATTTGTGTGCATCTAATATTGAAGCGACTTGAGTTAGGCTTATTTGGGTGAATAAATTTAAACGGAAATAAAAAAGTGTACATTCGGATATTAGCTTATAAAATTTGAATTGAGTTTAAACTAATGGGCGTGTCTTCGCTAAAATTTTAAGTGTTAGAATTCTAAGCACAAAGCATAATAATAATAAATAAATATGGTAAGTGTGTTGGAACACAAGTGGTAAATGGCATTACGTCAGCAAAATATATTGAGGCATCGTTGCCGCATAACCATAACAGTCATAAGTTTGTGTGGCTGCAAATTTAAACTAGTTCGCCCACTCCTAGTAGAGAATTGAGACTGAGTTGGTCTGAAATCTTTTTTATGCCTAATCAGTAGAAAGCACAAGTATCACTGAAGCTTCACTCGCACGCAAACGATCACACAAACTGTGAGGTCCTGTCCATGCGATGTTGAACTTACGAGTGCAGTGCAAGTTTAAAATAAACAGGTAAATTTTAGCAGTGTTCTGAAGAAGAATGCACGTTTTAAATTTTGTTACTACGTCGTTTACTTGATGTTTTAATCGTTTCTGGTTCATGAAACATTTTTTTCTACTGTAGGTCAGAGCATAATTTATATTGGACTGTTAGACTTTTCTTCATCTGTTTAATTCATTATACCACATCTATATTTAATTTTAATCACTCATCCTTCTTAACTGGTTATTTTTCTGTGATTAAATATGAAAGATTTTATATATTGAACTTAACCGCATTCTCCTGAGTGACATGCCAGTTCGACCTAATCGCATCCCCATATTTGTCGTTTTGTGTATCCTTTGTAATTTCATCGGATACATACATAAAATTTCGCATGCTTCTAAATATTTGATCGTGCCAGTCCCCGCCATTTTTTAAATTGTAGTGTAAAAATGTTTACTGGCGAAAATTATTAATTTTTTACCTTGGTTAGAGTCATATATATGCCCATAAACTTGTCGTCATCCTTTTTTATACAGCTTACGGTGTTTGGTTTTATTGATAAACTAATTAATTTTATTTTATATAATAATAATAACCTTGTATTTGGCGAAACAGACAGTCTAGTTTGACATTTGTAAAGGTCAAGAGACAAATCAAAATTTGGATTAGGTTTGCATGAGTTTGTTAATGGTTATCATTTTTTAATCCATAATGATAATGGTAAAAGTTAAGAATGAAAAGTGCCTTCGTGAGCTTTATTGCGAGTCCTCGTATAGAAAAAAGTTTTTATGACGGATAAAACTGGCTAAATTGAAAGCTTGGCAACAATCTGGTTGCCGTTTTCCTTTGCAGGATTTGTAGATATCCGTTGCGAGTATCTATTAGATATTATTTCCCCAACGCTCCAAACTGAGTAAAACCCCGTTGCCTTGCTATGCGAAGCGAAGTTGACAAAGCTCAGTGAAGCGTGCGAAAATGTATTTATAACGTAATGTAGTTGTACATTCACATTTAAAATTTTTCTAAGCTTTCGAATTCTTCTTTTGTTTCAATTCAGAGATTTCTTATAACCGTGGATTTGATTATATGCATTTTTAATGAGCAATGCTGATTGGGAGTCATGTTCAGTCAAATGCCTGAGTAGAACTCCTTTGCGTTGTCGTTCCTCTTTATTACCTAGACGTTTTTATTTCTCATTAACTCATTTTTAATGAAAGTCCAAAGTTACATATTTCGTTAGCTAATTCTAACAACAGATGGTCATCACGATACAACATTACGATCGTATAAGCAAAGCATCTAACGAAAAAATGGTTCAAAGTTTATTTATCCCGAAATATTTTTATCCATATAGTGCACAACGATATTAGCAGTCTTTCCAACAGAAAAACTCATTTTTCGTACATAAATCATTTCTGGACATTGAATATGTTTTTTACAAATCTTATCACATATAACGAAAATGCTTGTTGGATAGTTATTCTTCGAATGCACACAACACATTTCCCGGTATGAATTTTAAAAATACATCTACATACACACTAGCGCTTTTGCTGCGTCTCGTCAACTAAAACAAATGTTATGGATAATGTTAGATGCTGATTGCAGTGGATTTTGTTTTTCACATAAATTAGCAGAAGTTTGGTGGTCGGTTTTACTTGGTGTTTACTTCAAAATCGCAAACTTGATTTAATGTATTGTTACCACCACCAGCGGAATCAATTATTGTTAAATCTTTAATAACATTTTTAGAAATTCATTGCTATTTTGGCCGTCTTTCTCACATACCTACGCACAAACCCTAAAATAACGGTTCCAAATAACTAAATAGTCTTCAATGTAACACTTCTTCAGTGTTCATACGTTCAGCACACTGTTCTTGTATGGTTTAGTATACTTTTTTAAATTAAAAATATACAAAACTGGACTAGTACCCATTTCGTATTAAAACGTACTCGCAACAGATAATTTTAATCAGATGCTCATATTGCTACATAAAATATTGAATGAATCTCCAAGTTTGTACCGATTAATTGTTTATACTGCGAAATTTTCTACTATTTTTTCTTTCACCCGGCGGATTGTAATATTTAACCGTAGACACTAGCACTCTTTTTTGTTAACCTTACCTTGCCTCTGCATTGTTAGCGTTTCGCACATAAGACCGACCAAAGAATGCATTCCGCGTTTATCCGCTATCTAGCTTGGAGTGGGCGGCTCCGCTTTCGTTTACAGCCCATACATACGTGTGGATATGGCATTTCATTAAACTATTGGTATCGTAAAATAATGAAAACAAAATTATTGGTGGAATTTAAGCATATCCTTTACTTTTATCAATAACGTTCTAAATTTATTGTCTTAAGACGTTTGAAACACTTCGCAGCCTTCAAATTTGTTTGCCAATCACCTTTACTAGAAATATACAGGATTGATTATGTACGAGTAGAATGCGCAGTTTACCTAAATAATAGTACGTTTATCACGTGTCTGTCACCTTTTCGATTTTTGTCTTAATAAACGTCCATGAATGACAGTATTCTACCTATTAAAATTTTGGTTTACACAACGAGTTAAACTTGTATGCAAGATGGTATATATATATATATATATATATATATATATATATATATATATATATATATATATATAAGGATACTTGTATCAAACGTGCGTGTAGTTGTGCGTATGAACGCCGAATTAGATGCCTTTACCTGATGAATATTTGTGCGCAATATGATTAAGAGCATTTCGCGTCACTTTTTTCTGTGTTTTCGGATTTTCTGTTAGTAGTTTTGGCTTCTGGCCATTCAGATTTTTGGTTTGCCAACCGACGAGCCAATTTTTGTCGTGCCGGCATAGGTCGTATGTATCTTACCGGTTCTAATGGGCTACAACCATGATTCCTTCTGTGCGAATTCCCGAGTTTTGTTTTAATACACGAGAGCACATTGTATTAAATGGCTAGTGACGGGATGATCGCAGACATGCTACACGCGATGGGAAATATTCTACTGTTGCGGAAGACATTAGACACAGGTACCCGAGTAGATTATACTTCTCAGCTTTGATTAGCAGACTATCTAAGAGAAGTGAATAAGAAGGAAACAAAACATCTTCGTAGGAAAAGATCAACCTAATGTTCTATTACGGCCATCATCGTCATCATGCACAGCCATACAAAAACCCATATTGATTAATGTTTCACTGCCCTACAACCAAAAAAGCGAAACAAAAACAAGATTTAAAAAAATAAATAACGACTTAAATTATTAGTGAGATTTACGAGAGAAAGAGAAGGAGAGAGAGCCTAATTACTTTGATTATGTGTATCTAGATAACTCGCATAATTGAGGCAAACTTGACCTCTACACAACACCATTATGACCAAGGCAGCTTTAAGGGAAGGCGACATCTGCAATAAAGCTTCCTTCCAGGTTTCACTGCGTCACATCTTAAACAGTACCAAATCTCACAGCTAACGGTGCCCTACTAATAAAATAAATTTTCGAAGATGATTCTACTAGAAATTTGCAACAAGATCGCCACTGTGTTCGACTCGATGCCATATCGCGCAGCGTTTCATAGCAATAACTATAATGCGCTCGTGGAACCCATCCTGGCAGATAAGTGGATCCTATTATACCCAATTAGGATAAAAGCGACTTAACATGTTTCTGCCATTTCAAAATCTTCCCACCTTTCTTACGCCAATCTAACGCTGGATGAGAGAACAGAACTGTACTGGGCAATCGATTTGAGGGTATACGCAAAACGTGACCAGGCCAACAAATTTAATGAAGCACTATTTGTTATTAAAACAAGGAGCACTTGTTGGTAGATCTAAAGTACGTATATGGATGTCAAAGTTGGTTATTCGTTGTAGTCAATCAACATGTGTCATGCTTCTCAAACAACGATGGTCGAATGTCTGTAAGCGTCTAAAATCATTAACTAGGGCCAAGTATCACTAGCGTATAGTAAAATTGCGCGTACATGTGCATTGTAAACACGATATTTAGGGTAGCGTGAAATACTCGCTATTCTCCATAAATAGCGATGGTTCGCGAAATCTCTTATAGCTTTATCAATTTCTATACTCACCTCGTCAGACATATAGATAGAGTTTCCAGCTATGTCTAGATGTTCATTGCATTCGCAGAGTTGGAGTGAGTTTTTGGTGATCCTGTAAAATTATCTTACGTTTAGAGGATGCGAATTTCAAGGTGGCCTGAGTAAAACCTTGATTGTCGAATAATGGTACGATAGTGTCTGCATAGTCAAAATCGGCTAGTTTACCGCCAAGGAGAACTTCAACAGCTGCATCCTGAACGTGTGAAGGAGTGTGTGTAAAGTTGTTCGTTTATTCACTGTAGACCTTAACGAGACCAGAAGTGTTTGTGTATATAGCGCGTATATCACATGAAGCGCTAAGGCGACGCAGGATAATCGAAAAAAATAAACTAGACACGACTGGAGTCAAATTATACCACAATGTTTGTTACACGAATTACGATTGCCTTTTTTGAAGATAGGATTGATGGTCGGCCCATTCCAATCAAACGGTACAATATCCTCATTCCATATAGTACGAAAAGGTTAGTCAACGCTCCAGTAATAATATCGCCACCATCCTTAAATAATCCCGGATGCAAATCATCAGGGCCTGCGGATTTGCGACGTTTAAGAGAAATGATTGCATCCCGTATTTCAAACACTGGTGATTTTTCGAGACTAACGTTCCACACTGTTGATACAGGCATGCTTTCGTGAATCGGATCTGACACCCGTGCTCAAGAAAATAGATCTTCGAAGTTTTCAGCCCGCCTTTCAAGACTTCTTATTTTATCGGTTATTAAATAGTTGTTACTATCATTTATAGTTTCCCTAAATTTTAATCTTCATAGATCTTTTGCATGAATAAGTTGGAAAAAACAGCAACTATTACCTAACGCGAACGCTTCCATTTTTTCAGCCTTTTTGGTCCAAAGTTCGATTTTTAGACTGCGCTAAATTTTGGTCTTACATTTGGATGACTAGTATAATGAACCAAGCCAGGTGGACTTTGAGGCATTTTTTTCGAGTATTTTCATAGATTTTACAGCGAACCAATTATTATTTTCACAGGGGCCTACAATGGCAAATTCAGTAGTACCTGCATTCATACTGCGTGAGAGCGGATGCAGTATGTAATCGTTATCAATTTTATCGTGGACTGCATATGAACATTATGTCTCTCATTCCTAGCGAGGATATTCTGTATTCGGAGTTTTCTTTCTCTTAGATGGACTGCCAACCAAGGATGATGAGCACTAGCTGCACAACTGCCAATGGCTATAATTTTTTTCATTTGCCAAAACCAGCTCTTCGCGTCTAGCAAGCTTGCTCTTATTCCGTAACTGCACATTTAACATTAAGTGTTACTCTGTGGTTAGATGAAACTCGAAGCTTCACACAAAACGGGGTGATGGCTGTGCCCTTTTAGACCCGGTATGGTTAATGTTACCATTCTCCGTCATGACTAGCTTGTTCCCACCTGTCTTCAGGCCGGAATTTCTATGGCTACAGGCATTACGGCCAAAACATAACTATGGATAATTAAGTCAGTTTTAATTCGATTCTGCATTTGCCGTCGAGTAGAATAAATAGGGAATGGTATTATCTTCTAAGTCGTGCATGAGGGATATGTGACATTAAGCTACTGCAGACCCTCTTTTCAGTATAAACTGAACATTTTATAAGTTGGAAAGTGAAATTCATTATGTGGACCGGTGTCGTGCCTATTGGGGACTGTTCAAGTACTGTCCAGGTTTGTCGAGCTCCCAGTATGGACGAAATCAATAAACTGGATGAATTGTCTTTGGTAGCTTATACAGTGCGTATTTTATATTGACTGATGTATAAATAATAGCTGTTTTTTGGAAATAATTATTTTAATTATCGTCACTTCTGAATCCAAAACAAATTGCAGTCTAAATAAAACTGGTGAACAAAAATCAAATCACTAAGCCCTGTGTCAAATTGTTATATATATTCATTGTTATATATATATATATATATATATATATATATATATATGAACTTTATATAAATATATCACCATTGATGAGACCTAGATGAGGTGTTCACGTTTGTTACTTTAAGGTGCATATTTTAAAATAAATTAAGCACATGAATGCTTCCGAAGTCACAGTGGATACTTTTCAAATTGTTATATATTACGCAGCCAGAACTAGATGTCAAGATTTTAATTGTATTTTAGGGCGTTATTGCTTTCGAACCTCTGTTACCACAGAAGTGTCTCAGTCCCAACAATGTTGGGTAGATGTTGTTTTAATTACTTTTGTAATTGAATGGATCTGTGTGAACAGTAGACTTTATTAATGTACGGTGCGTTTTCATTCTATCATATTATGCTCTTTGCGACTAATTCCTGCTAGCTGATCCTATAGTAATATCTTGGTCTATTGCAAGCCAAGCAGGTAATGTTGACTTTTTCTGAATCGATAT
Organism: Eudiplozoon nipponicum; assembly: GCA_029291075.1. Classification (NCBI taxonomy): domain Eukaryota; kingdom Metazoa; phylum Platyhelminthes; class Monogenea; order Mazocraeidea; family Diplozoidae; genus Eudiplozoon; species Eudiplozoon nipponicum. The sequence goes on from JAQBSW010003154.1 coordinate 27,865, forward strand.
AGTTTAATATCTGAGATACGCTTTCGTCTCTGACAACAGTTGATGATTGTTCCAACTTATTTATGAAAAAGATCCGAACAAATTAACACTCATTTGCACAATAAATTATTTTTAAAACCACCTTATAACCAATGAAGAGTTTTTTTCTTGATCAGCGAGTTTTGTAATCTAAAGAACAATTCTATGGTCACTTGCATTACTTCGATCCACGAAATATACCATTATCTACTTTATGGAAGACTTATCGCAAGCCACTGTCATAGTTTAAAACACAGAATGCAGTTTAAAATCCAAATGAACTGTTACCGGTCTTATTTGTTGTAAAAATTGTTGCGTGTTGACCAGTCTCTGTAGAATCGACCAACGTTACACTCTTCAAACTGGCAATCGTAATGAGCACCACAATCTTTGTGGTATTCTTTTGACTCCAATCGTATCTATTTTTTAGCTTCGATTATCTAACACCATCTAAGTTCTTCTTCTCAATTCCATAGTGGCTAAGGAGAGGCTAGATTCTGACTTGTACATTTTTTTACAGAAAATAAATTAAGAAAAAAAGTAAAAAGAGAACATAATAACAAAATAACATTTTAAACAAAAAAATATAAAAGGAGTGCATCTAGTTAATTTGTGTATATTCACTTTGATAAATCACTGGAGCAACTCAGGCTTGTGAAAAAGCATCATTATGACTAAGTAATCTGTAAGGCAAGAGGACATCGTAAAGACATTTTTTCGCATGCGTGCCTATTTACGCATTTGTTAATGTATGCCTGCTAGTCACTCGAAGGCGATTATATTTACTTTGCATTTAACGAGTTTCCGTTCTTAAATCTGACCGACGGACTTCAGATAAATTGAAGCAGCCTACTTACGACCTTGGTCATCCCAGACGACAACACATTAGCATTCACAAACTTCTGTTTCGAGGCTGCGTAACTATGGATTAAAGACAGTTATTGATGCGCTTTGGCAGTAAACAAAATGACCATACCTAGTGTGACTGGCATCGGATTTCCAAATTTTATTGTTGATTATCGAGTATTTCAGTGAAAAACCAGATTTTCTGTTCATAGTGTCTCCGGCTGTAATGAGGTTCAATATGCGGCAGATTTCTCCCGGTTATATTCGATTTTTTTGGTATATATTTATATACACGTCGGTATGAACTACAAATGGTATAACAAAGCAAATGCAAGTGTTATCTTGTTTGAAAACGATCTTGACCTAAAAATCCAATAAAGCATACCGCGTTTTTCATTATAAGTCTGAGATCATGCAGGTGATATTGAGTATGCGTGTAATGCCGTTTCATGTCTGGTTTGTTTGTCGAAAACGTTATCAAATAGAATCTATCTGTTGAAAAGACTGACCCAAACACTCTTTGGCATAATTCTGTCAATTTAATGCATTGTGCAGCTTCGATGGCGTCGTCGTTAATTTATAAGGCAATGGCAGATACCACCTTGATCAAATCTTGTCAGCGGTATTTCTGAAATCTACTTGTTGGGTTCTGAGTAAGGAATAGGGCAACTATTAAAGAATTTTGTACTTTTTAAATAATATTAATACAAATGTAGTTTATTATAATTAATAATTCATTAAGTTGAAGGTATAACGATTGTTAAACTTGTATGTCATGCGTTCGCAGTTATTTAGTTCAAGGAAGTCAGTTCGCAAGAAAGCGTTCAAACTTGATCGCGCGATCGGTTTTCTGAGCATTCATTTCTTTCCATGTTTAGAGAGAATAATAATTTAGTAGACACTAGTAGTGGTACATTATGCTGTCAACTTATTGAATACTCACCTTTATATTTAACGTAAGAAACACTTTTTGTGAGACTATGCCAGAACTAAACATTCTATTTGACCTAGTTGGTGGGAGTTCCTCTTTAAATTACATTAAATTAAGGAATTATTCGTGTCTACGTGTTTTCTATTAAGGTTCATCACAGCTCTAATTAATCGGCCTTATCGTTTAATCTGTCGAGGCTATTTACGTCAAGTTTCGCAACGTCGATCACACACTTCAAACGCGAAAAACGTTCCTAGTCAAGCATAAACAGGTGCATTAGCTTCTGAGCTGTAAAAATTACTTAAGCGTTGACTTTTCTTTGCAAATCTCGACAGTTCGCTCGCGGTTCATTTTGACAGGAAAATAAAAGCAATATAATAATAGATTTATCTGCCAAGCATCTTGATTTCTTTGGATCAAATCAATAAGTGCTTGTTTATTTATGGCTCAGTGTTTTTTATTTGCTAAATTGGAGTTCATTAAAAGCACAATCAGTATTAGATGCTGGTGCTTCAGCTTAAAAAAAATCGAATGTGAACCAGAATAGATTCTTAATTAGATAATAGGCATAAACAATAGATGGGTTTTGCCGCTGCCCAGTCAAGTGATGCTTTCGCCAGAACACAATTAGAATTGCATTTGAATGGGAGAGGTATCGTGTATTTTTTGAGAGCTTGACTATAATCAGTCACTGGTGCACTCGAACCAAATATGATTACCCGAAGGCGAGCAATGTGTACACTTCGCTTTTGCAGCATGCCAGTCGTAATAGATTAGCTTAATCGAAAGGCGAGTGTCCCTCGATTCCATGAGACAATGAATATACTGGACCTGGGTTTTAGGCGGGCACAGAATGCGGAATCATCTCTTGCTTATATTAGCCTGTGCTCTGCTTAATGTACAGGCTGATCATGTTTTACAGTTAATCTTTGTATCCTTAACAACGGACCTCTTTCGCGGCATCATTTCAGAGAGAAACGTGATCGGGAATTATAGATTAGCACAAATCCCAGGAAATCCAGCGAAAGAATAAAACAATTTAAAAAGTATTCTAAATTATGTCCTAGTGGTATAGACATCAAATTTTGTTACTGTTGCTTCCCTCAGATAGGAACGTTAAGAGCGTGATAGGCGTTCTAGGTTAATACGGGCAGAGTTTCGACCTGACTGATTAGCCATTTTCCTCATTAGATTGTTTTTAAAATTTGTATCGTAATGTGAAAAGAGAAAGGTTGCCGCCAGTTACATCCTAAATATCCAACCAACGAATAACTGGTACTAAGCCTGTGTTATTAACATTACAGGTAAGGTAATTTTGAAAAAGCCAGTTTCACAATTTTTAATTCTTTTTTTTCTTTACACAAAACTAAATTTGAAACTGATTTGACGTATAGCGTTAGACGCTGAGATTCTAACGTCGTGTTTCGTAAATTAATTAAAAGTATACCTCCAATATATTAGAGTTAGGAAGCTGTACTGTCGATGTTGCTCTGTTCTAAAGCTGACTTGGCCATAATGCTGTTCTGTCGGGGTCTACTCCTGATGCCTTCTTATGCTTAGCTGGCAATAACCTAAACTAAACCGAGGAATGACTCGATTTACAAAGTCTACGCGCTGGCATCTGTAGTTGGTCATTTACTATGACTGCATTTTGTTTGTGAAATAAACGGACGATTGGAAAGTGGTTTGTACAATTTTTCTTTCATTTTCTGTCTGAAAATCACGCCAGTAGCTGATCCGCCTCGTGTTACCGGAGTTTCTTTGTAATAGCTTCAGGTAGCAAGCCATGGTATAACACGAATTTGAGCTCCTGTTAAAAATGGTTATACTCACCGTTCGAAGGGCGTTGTTTCATAATGTACCAGTTGACCACTCCTTAAACATATAACTTTGGCTATCTTTAGCTTTCATTCTTCTTTTGCTAGAACAGAATTTCGAAGATCTTAGTATAAAAAACTTCGAAATTTCATCTAGAAAACTCGAGGATCATCCAAGACAATGTTTATTCCACTGTACAATCTATGTAGACGTTTCAGGTCTATCGATCGGAAATTTGTTTAAAGCACACAATGCTTCAATTTGCTCGATTGATCGTTTCTACGTTTGCATTGTAAAGGGTGTACTACTGGAAAAGTTATTGTTTAGGCGTCTGGCAGAATTCTTCTATGCGCCTAAATCGTTTGTAACAACTGGCTTTTGGCGTCTTGCACATTGCCCATTCTCCTAGGCTGCTTTACAACCTAATAGTATTGACACATGCAAACCTTGGTTAATTTATTTAAATAGAATTCTTCTTTCTTTTTATAACCGTTGATAAGGCCAAACAATGACATTGTCTGTAGAATGTGTATTCTGCGTAAGGATATAAATTTATTCGTAATCAAATATTGACACAGCGTGTGATACGTGAATTGTAGAATTGCTGTTTATGTATGATTGTGTGTGCCTATGTCTATTAACTTTATGTATTAAATTCGCAACGTTTTGAAAGATGTGTGACAAATAATCACGAATAGTACATGGTTTTTCTTTATAACATATATATATTATTAGATATGCACAAAATAATCGAATTTCACAATGAACCAATGTATTTCTGTATGCATCATTTATTTACCTGAGTTCATATTCTAATTAGTCGTGCATTAATCAACTAGTCGGCAGGGTGGCTCAGTGGTTAGAGCACCTGATCCAAAGCAAACGTGCCCAGGTTCGAGCCCTATTCGTGGCAATTTCTGGCCAGTACATATGTCCCTGGAAATATTCGTATACAAAGCTCCAGTTTAGTAAGCTTTGGACGAGTCATTAGGCAGATAAAATCAAATCTCATTATCTTGATATAAACAATTGACTCATTACGTACACCAGATTACGAAGCAGACATCCTTTCCGCGGCAAATTCTGGCCAGTAAGTGATGAGTTCCCATTAAGGACGAAACCGGTCTACTGGATGAATTGCCTTTACTACGCTATACAATTCTTAGTTTATACTGGCACATGCAAGTAATTAATGGGTCAGGTGTTTATATCAAGACCGCAACCTTGATTATAATAATTGTTAGCACCACCCGCGCAACCAATGTTTGTTTAATTATAAAATGTATTCTATATAATTTCGACATCCTTCTCACGAACACATTCGTAAATACATTGAAGACAATTCTAGGCTAGTGTTTAATTTGAACGAATTTTTAAACAATGTGGATAGCATATGTGCCTATGGCTAGCTGTTATTATAGTGTAAAGGGGAGTCTTATTATTATTATTATCTACTATTCATTGTTGTTGGCTATAAAATACACAAAATCGTCCATTTTTATTAGGATAGTCTGCCTGACGCATACGGCTGGTGGCCACCAAGTTTCTCTCATTTCTTCACTATCCTTACATAAGCTAACTGCTCACGCAATGTGTGCTCGCGGTTGCACTTGTGACAAGATGGCTGTATTGTTCTAAAACTTGCGTAGTTCATGTTACTCATTTATAACCTTGGGTTCAGACATTTTAGTTTATGTAAACGTAAATTAATTAGTTCAGGCTGTATTAAGCCATAACTGTTGTTAGATCATCTTTTGTCGACGCATTCACTGGCCATTTTTCGTCACATCTTTTCTGAGCTGCGTCATCTAATGCTTTCCATAGTAAACTGATGAAAGTAACGGGAGATTACATTTTATTGTTTGCTTATTTTAAATAAAATACACCAAATGAAAAAGACAAGAAAATTTACAAATAAAAGTTCAGGTCATATTTAAATGTTCTTGATTTTTTTTACTGTCATATGAGCTTCTACAATGCATAGTTCCAAGGCATTCTTTAGTAGGAAACCGCATTAATAGCCACTCAGCTTTGAATGTGACTTTTGCAAACAGTGGTAGGCTATTGATAATTTTTCCTCTAAAATCTCTACCTATTCTAGATTAGTTTGATTTTTTAATAAATAATTAGAGCCACGTCTTCGCAGCGTTATTCGCAGTAGTCGTATGCTTAATTACAAACAGATTTCTTTATTTCAATCGCAAAGACTTGATGCGTTTCGTATACATTTGGCTGCCTTTTTTTGTCATCCAAGCATTCACTGTCTTGTATTAAGGAGCATTGTAAATCTTTGGTTTCGGTGTTTGATCGGGTTTTATTAATCTTACCATTCTATTCATTGCAACAATCAAGGAGTAGAGATGGGAGATGATAGTCGACTTGCTAATTATAACTACAATGACGAACTCTCGAAATCTTTTGATTAAATTTAAGAGCTATCCAACTTGTATGGTTTGAAAGTAAGCGTCTTTGAAGCGTACGATTTGAACAATTTTGATCCTAAGACAGCCAAATTGTGCTCCCACTGTCTATCGTCAACAAATTTGCATTTGCTGGAACCACCTGACGAGTGGGCTTTTGTCTAGATTCTTTGATTAGGCTACCTTTGGTCAATTATGAATTCCATTATGGAATTGTTCGTTTTTTTCATTTCGTTTTTCGAGTCAAGTATACTAGCTAACCTCGTTGATATAGCGTCGACTGACCACAAGACAATCGTGAATATGTTATGATGGTAACACTGCGCAACAACAAACGTTCAGAAGATATCCACCCATTTTGTTTTTATTTTATTTATGAGATTAACCAGTAGCACTATCTATTTCGCATAGTCTACCCAATTTCAACTTTCTATTGTTTATTTCTGTCAGTCTAAGGCTTCCTATTGTTAATGATTTTAAGTTTGGCATTTTCATGCGATGCGGGTGATTTGACTTTCAATAAAGGATTCCTACAAAGATCTGCTTCTAGTTTCTGACCATTACTAACTAAATTGATATCCAAATACGGTAATTCATCTGATGACTCCCTCCGATTCGTAACTTTATGTTTGGCCATTTTATTTCAAATTAAACAAATAACGATATCATCATCACCATGGTTCTAAATCACATATTGGTCATCGTAGAACCGCAAATATAATTTGGTATTCCGTTTTCTCCTGTCTCAAAAGATTATTTTTCAAATGATGCATAAAGATATTTGATATTGGTCCGATAATGGGGCGCTCATAAATGTAAAATAAGATGACGACACATATATTCATCATAACCATAATGTGCCGAATTGTCATTCTGTTTTTAATACTAATTGATGGTGAACCAGAAAACGTGGAAAATAATTCCGAGCCTTAGTTACCGGTACGTTTGTTCGTAGATACTATATTTAATCTCGCCAACCCATCACTTTCATTTTTTACACATGCAAAATTCAAACGAAATACTATGAATTCACCAATATTTTGTATAAGAAGAAGTATTTCATTCTATGATAGAAAATTGTAATTTTTATGTTGGGGAGTGTTGGCCATTCGCTATCATTATTAAATGGTTATCCGGTTTATACATTTTACCAAAACACACTCTTGGTTTAAACGTATTTCTTTGCTTGTGTCCCATCCAATACCTCGCTAATAATCATGTTATTGATCAGTTTTATCCTTCATCATTTTAGCTTATAAGTATTTATTATTTCATTTTTTTATATCTTATCATTATAAACTGACTGGCTCTTCAGAACTGTGTCTCCTTGATCTGCTTTTATATGTTCGATATTAATTTATTTCTGAGTCGTTTAATTTAATAATTGTGCTTGTATTCCTTATCATGGTGAGTTAAAATCATCGAAGGACCATACAATTAAAATGTAATCCTTTCCTTATCTGTTACCGGTTTGTGGATTTGTAATTTCTCAGTGACCTTTCATTGTGGATTGCCATTTTCAAACCGAGGTTCATCAATTCAGCTTGCTTCACTTTAAGATTAATTGTAGACAGATTACTTTACTATTGGCTACAATTGAGCTATTACTATCTAGGTTAGGTCAATAAATTTCTAAATCAGCGAACTTTACATAGTGTTTAATTATGAATTTTCTCATTCTTCCATTACAAGTATTATCACTTAACTCCTCCATAGATTTAAAAGTATTGGTGTGCAAAAGAGAAGATAATATCGAGCTTATTATATGATTTTCCTCAAAAAGCACAAAATTTACGTTAAGCTTAATTTCGAACCGTGTTCATAATATTTTCACAAAGAACGTACTTGAGATACATTTCACAAGTGTTTAATGTACAATTTAATTTAAATGGAATACGTTTATGAATAATAAAAGGCTTTAGGCAGTTTAAAAAGAAAAAAAGATAATTGTCTCAAGTGCTGCTTCTTTACTTGCATATCTTTGTTGTAGTTTTGTGGTCGCTGTTTGAACGCAAAAAAATTTGTGGAACTGAGTATAGAATAATGACTCACTGCGTTGTGACTAGCACAAGGTTCTCAGTTATTTTCTTTGTTGGAAGTATTTCGGATACCTTTGTTGGTGTCCTTCATCCGAACAAATTGATAAAGCCAGTTTGGTTTTGCATTTAACCATTTCATTTATACTTCTGATTCGTCAGTCCTCTAATAAATAACCGACATTTCACTAGATGGGCGCGTGTTGCGTATGATGTTTGTCTATAACTGTTGTGCAGAACCGCATAAATAATATTACATTGGCTGAATTTTATTTTCTTATTTACATGCGTTGGACCATTTGTTTTACGCTAACCATGCGATTTGATGTAGCATTTGGCCTCACGTTTTAGGGTGGTGAACCAAATCAAATAAAATAATACCAGGATAAGTGACAAACATAATAAAACAGGTAATCAACGCAAGTGTAAAATTTCACTTAAACCACAAAATTTAAACTTATGACTGGCTAATTTCATTACAGTTACTGTCAGTTAAATGGATTGGCGCGCGTTGCGTATGTGCATATGTGCGTTTGTGTATACATGTAACTTTAGAATTCAGTTAAATATGATTAAGACACATGTAAATATGTCTCTGTGAAACGGCAATCATTGGATGTTTACAAGAGTCAGACAAATTGTTTTATGCTTACCATTTCAAATGATTTAATGCAAGGTTGACATCAGCGGATTGGGTGCAATTAAAATGATAAACAAGCGATACGCTTACACTAACGTCCGAGGTTATGCTAGTGACTGCAGATCCGAGAAAAGTTATGAAACGCCGAATTCCACGATTTGAGAAATATAATCGAAATAACATTATTGGTATGCTTAAAAGTGTTTTTCTTCACTGCCTGCACAACCAATCTTCGTTTATATTATGCTAGTGACCGCAGATCCGAGAAAAGTTATGAAACGCCGAATTCCACGATTTGAAAAATATAATCGAAATAACATTATTGGTATGCTTAAAAGTGTTTTTCTTCACTGCCTGCACAACCAATCTTCGTTTATGTTATGCTAGTGACCGCAGATCCGAGAAAAGTTATAAAACGCCGAATTCCACAATTTGAGAAATATAATCTAAATAACATTATTGGTATGCTTAAAAGTGTTTTTCTTCACTGCCTGCACAACCACTCTTCGTTTAGTTATATAAATGTTCAGTTAAATACCACCTCCCCATGTAGCGTGGTGTCTGTTCTCTAATGACAGATTGGGGTTGGCTAGTTGGATCTTTAGGTCTAAGTGGACGCCATATTTGCCCCACATAGGGGAAGGCTAACCAAGAAACATTATTTAGTATATGAATGAAAATTGTGTGTATTGTGCGTCAGAGTGACTCGGTGGTTAGAGCAAAAGATTCCGAAGCAGACTTACCCACGTTCGAGTCCTGTACGCGTCAAATTATGGACAGTACGTGATGAGTTCTCAATATGTACGAAAACGGTCTATTGTATGAATTGCCCTGTCTACGTTATACTTGCATCATTAAACCCAGGGTCAGCCATTCATGTCGAAATATTTAATGTGTTGTAGCACGTACGTTTATTTAATAGGATATGAATGTTTAACATATCAGTAAATATAATTCACGATCCAGAGAGTAATACTGAACTGTGTGTACCAAACTTATCTCCGAGTTATTGGCTTCGAACCTCTTGTACCACAGGAACGTCTCTCGCCGGAAATTACAAGATGTGTATTGATTTCAGTTCACGAACTGAGGTTTATTCAATTGAACTGTCCTCCGTCAAAAATCGGCCTTGTACAGAGCTTCCACTAAAACAAATTCGTAAAACATTGATCAAATTTGAATTAAGCATACGATGTTAGTACACTTTTTACTCCACCGAAGTTGTCCAATAATGTGGGCCAAATGTGGTGAGATAAATCCCCAAGTTTCACAGAATTTCATTTCGAAGCAAGGTACACTTTAAGCTAATTGCGCACTGATACTGATAATAACGCGCACCAATAACTTCATACGCATTTCAATTTATTATGCCATATTCTTTCTTACTGTGTCCAGACAATTGTGGACAAATAGATGATGTGATGATTATTAATTGTTGACGTGATTGCATCCATGATAGTCGTTTGGTTTCGATCAAGTGTGTCAACTTGAAAACTGCACTCGTCTGTTGTAGATTCTAGCTCAAATCGGAAAGATTATTAAGAATAGGCTTCCAGCTCATGTTATCAAACTGAAGCTGTCGTATTTACAACAACGTCAATATTTTTTTTCATTTTGAATATACAAACATACACTATTCACAATTTATGTTGAATGGTAGGATCTCGCGGTGTTGCTTTAAACTTCGCACCTGATTCATACTACCTTGGGATATGTAAATTGTTGTAGATATATTAGACGCCGTAGTGGCTCAGTTGTTAGAGCATGAAATTATGAAGCAGACTTGCCCAGGTTCGAGCCCTGTCCGCGTCAAATTTCGGGCAGTACGTGATGAGTTCTGACGAAGAATATTATGCCTGCTAATTCTTTTAATGTGATTAGTTCTCTTTACACAAACACCTCTTATCGTGTTAGTATGTACAATGCATTATCACACAACTATTAAGAGCTTTGGATGTCCATTTTATCCTTTTCCAATTTTGTATGAGATGCTATTACACGCGTTTAGTATGAAAGCATCAAAGTCCATTCCAGCGAAAGATTAGTCGATCTTTACTATGCAGACGATAGTTTATTATTAGTCTATAATCCATAGATTAGCAGTTATTGTTCCCTCCTACTGCAGGAAATTTGCATCCTCTACATGAAAGTTACTTATACCTGGTAACCTATCACTCACTTAAGTGCTGCCATTCCAATGGGAAGATTTGTAAATGTTGATATGTTGACATACCTCGATATTTACGTCAAGAACTCAATGCGCAATTTGAATTCAAAAATAAATACTGTCTGAAAACTAATTGTTTTGTTATTTCATTTAGTCAATATTGAAAATGCAAGCGCTTTAATGTTTGATTAGTGGTTACTTTAAGCTAGAAAACTTCGTTTAGTGAATTTTTACCACCATCCGCACAATCAACGATTGTTTAATTGTATAACATACATACGTGTGGCGAATGCTGAAAAACGATAATGCCTGTGCCTGCATGGAAATATAGCAGCCGATATTACCGGTGATGTACAATGTATGCGGAACTACTTGACGCGAGAGCCACAACTTTATTTTTCTTTCCTTATATATGATTTTACCGTCGTACTCTGATGATGATTGAAGAGGGTGGAAACGCGGCAGCGTCTGTGACTGATGACAGTTCTGCTATGTTTTCAAGCTGACAAGCTTTATTTAAATTTTCGCCTCCTGCTTCTTCTAAATAGTCTATGAAGTTCGAAATATTACATTCAAGTTGAGTACTGGTGATAAAATAATGGCTTTCCATAAACTTTGTTGCATATACCTGTTTCAATATAGGTGTAATGTTCAATTAAAGATTTATTTCTCAACTCAATCAAAGTATGCTTAAACATAGGAAAATCAGTCAATATGACTGACGTGGTGAATATGAGAATTGACAAAGCCTGAGTGGCCTTTACCCACTTTCACTAGTTGTGGGAAAACGAGAGTATCTCACTTTGTCTTAAATCTCGTGTGCACAAGGTACGTGCAGTTATGCTGTGTACTAGTGAAACATTTGGTTCTTTATTGTTGCAGACCTCAATTGCTTATAGCGTACTATCATCGATATTGGAAGAGCATATCACATAGGTTTTCAAAAGCGGGTAGACTAAACTGCCATCCGTGGACGTAATTTTCGATTCACTTGTAAGTTTGGGTGACGTATAGGTAGAAGCAACTTTATTTGACAGACAATTTATGCACTATACCGTAGGCTAGTCTTTATTAGCTTAAACTATAAAACATATTTCTTCGTGTTAATGAAGCAGCTCACTATTATCCTGTATATGGCATTACTAATAGTCTCCGTTTTCTAACGAAAGATTTATCACAATCGCAGAAAATTCTTGATATTCATTGATTGATATTTTGATCGACACGCCAGTCTAGTTGAAACTCAGCGCTCCTTATTTGAACAACAAACAACCAACTAACACAGGGTGGCTCAGTGGTAAGCGCAACCCATTCCGAAGCAGCCATGCTCAGGTTCGAGCTATGTCCCCTGCAAATTCTGGCCAGTACTTGATGAGTTCCCAATAAGGACGACACCGGTCTATTGGATGAATTGCCTTTTCTACACTATACAATATACAACACTTAGTTTATACTGAAAAATGTATGTACATTATGGGTCAGTTGTTTAAATCAAGATCGCAACCTTGATTATAATAATTTTTATTATCGCTAGCGCAACGAATGTTCGTTTAATTATATAAATTTCCAATTCAATACCACATCCTCAGGTAGCGTAGTGGTTGCTATATTATAACAGATTTGGGTAATTAATTGTAACATCAGGTCTAAATTGATGCCACATAGGCTTCACCTAAAGGAAAGGATAACTATAGAGTATTAGTTAGTATATAATTGGATATTGAGTGTAGGTTGCTCAGTGATTAGAGCACCAGATTCTTAGGCAGGAGTGCCCAGGTTCGAACTCTATCTGCGGTTAATTTTGGCCAGTACGTGATGAGTTCCCAACAACGATGAAACAAATCTACTCGATGAACTTGCTTTTTAACACTGTACAATTCTTAGTTTTTATCAAAATTGCAACCTTGATATAAAGTTTTCTACACTGAGTGTAAATGAAAATTCGATCGTAAATTATTTACCTTGTAGACAATAATTGCTTTGTCGTTAGCTTTTATTTGTATAATTTTGCAAATAACATATACACACAAACCCACATAATCTCTATATATATGTTGTAGACATAAAATTCTATATCATCTGTGCTAAAGATATAATTTTAAGATTTGAGTCATGCTTCAGCAATTAATGTGAAGATTAATCATTAAAGCAAGCTTGAAGTTAAGTATAGGCGCAAATGAGCAAGATAAACTTACAAAGTAGCATACCCATTTTCATTCAAGATGCTAATTTATATCAAGCTGTTAACGGAGCTCACGTTAAAAAAACTCCGTCGACGAAGATTACATTTTAGAAAACCTGTCGTAGATTATTTACAATTGAAGATCTATAAATAAAAGTTATATTGAAATAAGAAGTCAATGCCACAATGGAACATAGTTAAAAACAAACATGAGATTATGAAAGAATTAGACAAAATCTATCGTTTTTATGCAGGGAGGTAATTCATTGGTTGCAATAAAATAATGAATGAGGGCTTTTAAAGAGTTACTTTGTAATTGACAAAAGTAAAATTTAGTATTTATGAATCTATTAAACAGTAATTTGATGTAGTTTTCTTACCGTATTTTCTACAACCAACTCCGGGCAGCCTTTCATACTATTTTTACTACTATATTAGTTATTAAATTGAGTGATTTTTCAATTGATGTTGTATTTATTATATTTCCTCTAGATTTTATACAGACGATTCCCTATATAGACTTAAACCAAGGTTGCGATCTCGATGTAAACACCAGTCACATAATATATATATTCAGTATAAACTAAGCCTTGTATAATGTAGAAAAGGCAATTCATACAGTAGACCGGTTTTGTCCTTATTTGGAACTCTGCCTACTGTCCAGAATTTGCCGCGGGCAGAGATTGAACATGAGCCTGTCTGATTCAGAATCTGTTGCTCTGATCAATGAGCCACCATACCGCAGTTATATACTAACTAATGGTTTTGTATTAAACATTTCCTATAGGTGGAGCTATATGGCATCATTGTAGACAAAGTTCCAACTAGCCAACCCCAAACTATCGTTTTATAACATACAACGGTACCGGAGGCAGTGGTATTGAATTGATCATTTATACAATTAAAAGAACAGTGGTTGCGTGGGTGGTAATAACAGTTAGTTAAATGAAGTTTACGATCTTGATGTAAGCACCAGGTTCATTATGCACGCAAAATTGTCAGTGTAAACTTGCCTTATATAATGTAAAAAATGAAATTCGCTTAGTAGACCGTTTCGTTCTTATTAAGAGCTCTTCATGTTCTGTCCATAATTTTCTGCGCATCCAAAGTTCGTTTGATTCTCTATATCATCTTTTCAAACGCTTACTTTGACATAGTGCTATTCGAGTGCGTTAATCCCCGATGATAATACAACCAGTTTCTTATGAATGGCGAGTTAGATCTGATCTATTAATGTAACTTGACTTACATGCTTATTATGATCTCTCCTTCCGACTTTAATCGGTCGCATGGTTTCTCCCAAATATACTACATAACACTTACAAAAAGTAATGAACACTTTTCCAAAAATGTTTCTTGTTTTATATTTCGCAGCCAACGTTATTATTTCCCGCCCTAATACCGAATCAGGCGTAACCATTTCCTTACAGTCAACCTTGATTTCTAGAGATTTGGCCCATAAAGCTGTGCACTAAATTCTATAATTTCTCATTACGGTTTCTCTTACTTTCAATGTGTAACCATTCAGTTGAAATATTTCTTCTAAATTTTTAAATTCTTGTTTTAAATCGCGTATTATTCAAAACAGGAATTTAAATCTTCATTCGATATGAGTGATTAGACTTAGAATTAAGTATTCCTGAGTGTGTATCGCTTTTGTAAATAGATTTGTCAAGATTATCGCTGTTTATTATCAACTTGACATGTAAAAATGGCAATAGATCTTGTATCTATCTTTCTAACGTAAATTTTAAATCACTCATTATCTTGTTCAACGGATTTCTTTAATCCTCATCATGTGTTCACATAATAAATATGTCATCTAGGTATCTAACAAAAATGGCGCATCTAAAGGTATCCATTCTATTAGGTAAGACTGCAAATAGTGCATAAAGATATTACCTACGGGAACGCATATTAAGTTGTTCCATAGGAACACCTCTAACCTGATTAAAAAAGACTTCGGAATTTTAAATAGGTTGACGGCATACAAACTAACTAATGCATTAAAATGATTTATGTTTCTAATATCTTATGGTATTTGCTGATTATCATTAAAGAACATATTGAAGAAATCCTGTGCTCATTGGACAAGTATATTGTCCATGCTTTTCCATATTCATTAATCTATAGTAAAGTAGACAGATTGTTTTTATTCTTTATTGCGTCGTATTATGAGTCACGTGAGAACGACTGTATTCATTCATTTAACTGTATCTGTCAATTATCTGTTATACACTATTGTGCAAGTGTATGTATGTATGCATCTGTGTATAGTCACTAGAAGTTTCTGTTTGTACTGATTTGTTTAAAATTTAATGCTTATTCTATCGCAAAATAACTTGATAGATAATTTATTTACATCTCTGTTCTATTTATCAAATTCATTTATTGATATGTTTACTGAAATACGTGGTATCGATCGTGCATACCGTGGTTGGTGAGTGTGGTAGTGCTTGCACTATTATCTCTATTTAATCTGCTAATGCATATGTTTATACGTGCATATCCGCATGAAATACTGAATAAAACAAAAGTGTATTATTAATCCAATGATTCTTTTATTACTTGTGTGCTAAATTGACTTGTTCAGCGATTGGCTGTTCTCCATAGTTGCTTAGTTAATTAGCTCCGAGCAAATCCATATTTCAGTCAATTATATATATATATATATATATATATATATATATATATATATATATATATATTCGTTGATATTGCTAGATTATTGGCTGTATTTATTGTTGGCTAGTTCATTCCTGGGGACATTGCTATTGCTTATGTACAACCATCCAAAGCAGATTAAATAGGTCAACCAATAAGATCTATATTGTTATAGGACATATCTATAGGTGTTTAGATATCTATGAGGGAATATGATTTATACAATTAAAATACCCCGCTAATGATGTTCGGTTGATAAAAGGGTCCATTTAATATATCGCCGGTTGTAAACGGAAATCTCTTTTAAAATAAGGTTTTAAGGACACTGTATCTAAGTCCAAATAATTTTGCATGAAGTGATAAAAAAATTGTTTTAGTATCACTTTCACGACTGGTCACGGACTGTAGCCAAAGAAATTGCCGAAGTATGACCAGTTAGTCCTTGCCAGTAGTACTTGCATCGGCATCTAGTACTTGTCGGTTTTTAATCGATGTCTTAAGCCATTATTAAACCATGTTGTCATTTTCAGTGCGAGCATACTCTAAACCAAGAAAAAGTATGAAGGCAGGTGACAGGTCACGCAAATTTATATTAATATAACATATTTCCTGCTTTTTTGTTCTTAATAGACGTCTAGCTATCATTATTTTCAATTCATCCAATGCAAAATATTGAATTGTTTGGTTGTATGGCTTTTGATCTTTTGTGTTGGTCTCGTTTCATACGTAAATAAAATTGATGTTAGTTTGGCTCTTTGATACGATATGTTAGATACAGTTGGGTTGAAATTTTCCTGAAGCTCGAAAATCATTTTTATATTATAGGTCTTTCACACGCGTATTCATTCGTAATAAAATCAGGCCAGTTATAGAACTAGATCTACATTTGGTAGATTTTACGCGTGATCAATAGGCAAATATTATGAATTTAAGATGAAAATAATATTCCTAAATATTTCATCGCCTAGACAGACTATAAGCCACATTATATTCAAATTTATTAAAATCAAGATTACAAGCGACATATAAACATAAATCCAGATTATATGTACATTTGCCAGTACAAACTAAGCATTGTGTAAATTATAAAAAGCATTTCATCCATTAGGCTGGTCCTGTCCTTAATTCGATCTCGTCAAGTACTGTCCAGATTTTTGTCGCTGTCAGGGTTTGAACGTGGGGTGCATTTCTGCGGAGTCTGACTTACTATGAATCATAACGCAAGCTACACAATTTTCAGTTATATGCAACCAAGATTTTTCGTTAGACTTTCCTTCAGGTGGAGTCTATACGGAAGATCTTTCCAACTTGTCAACCTCAGTCTGCCGTCCAAAGCAGACACCACAATACCTGGTGAAATTGTTTTGAATCCGTAATTTGTTGGACATCACATGTGCTGAGTCACATAGATTAGATATGCGAAATCAGGCTGCCATAGAAAACTTGATTTCCGATTCTGTCTCTTTCTAATTTTTCTTCAGAAGCTAACAGTAAGGCTCTCCTAGATGATATAAATATGACGTATGTTGATCATATCACTATGTCCGATGTTAAATTTCCAGGTTTCTAAAATAGGCGAAGCAAATTACAATTCGTTAAACCTAGATTAATCTTGCATGCCTGTATATGAGAACATTAAAACAGTATTGGAAACAAGGAGCTTTTGCACGTACGCTGGATAAATCGGAAATCGATATATTTTACGTATCAAACCAGAATGCAGCATCCTACGAGCATTACATAATAGTACACAACCTTTTTCTCATCATCATTCCCAGAAATAAAAAAATTCGTTATTAGATAATGTTTCACCGACATAGCCATAATAAAAATAACTAAGAAAACCAGATAAATTAAAAATAGCAGTGATGACAAGAATAGTTATTTAGTCAAATAAATTATTGAAGAAAAGTGAGAATGGGGTAGGAGGATCTAGTTAGTACGAGTATATTTACCTAGATAACACACCACAGTCAGGCAATGAAATTTCTACACAACACTTGTGACAAAGTCAGTTTTAAGACAAGGCAACATCGGTAAAGTAGCTCTTGCACTTCTCACTGTATCGCTTCATAAATACAACCAACTAAATAAAAAGAGTTTCGAAGATGATTCTACTAGAAATCTGCAATAAAATCGCCATACAGCTCGACCCGATGGCATATTAGGCGGGGTTTCCTACAATGTACACATGAACCTAATCCAAACAGACGATTGGGTTCCATACTACCCAATTTGGATGTAGATTACTTTAACTGTTTCGCATGTCAATGTGTGCTCACTGTGTTTCTTACGCCAATTTGGCGCTGGATGAGAGAATCCTGTAATACTGGGAAATCAAATTGAGGCTATACGCAAAACATAACCTAGCCAACGCAGTTGATTGAGCCTTATTTGTTTTTCTAATGAGGGCTACTTGTTGGTCGATCCAAAAAACGATTACGAGTTGACTATTCGTTGTTGGTAATCTACATGTTCTATACCTTTCAAACAACGGTGGTCGATTGGCTTTAAGCGTCTAGAATCATAAACTCTCGTTGGCTTATAATAAAATTGCACATACAAATGCATTACAAACACAACCTTTAAGAGAGAAATGGCGAAGATTGAAGAAAGCGAATCCTGCCTTCGCAATTCCTATACTCACCTTGTTAAATTTATTGCTAAATTTATTGATAAAGCTGCCAAGGTATGTAAACATGTCAACTATGTCCAGTTTTCCACTACGCGTTCGATGAATTGGAGTGATTGTTGAGTGATTTTGTAAAGGTATCTTACATTTAGAGAGTGCGAGTTTCATACCGAAAGACGGAACAACGACTGCTAATCTAATTCTAATGCTATCATCAAGGCTTGCATCTAAAGTTTAAGGATTAATATTCCATACTGGTAATACATCTATAGTTTTTGGGATCGGGACTGCTACTGTTGCCAAATAAAATTGATTTTTAAAGTGTTCAACCCAACTCTAATTATTAGGTAGTAACTACAATTTAGATTGCGATCTTCATTTGAACACCTGACTCACTAAGTACATACATTTGCCAGTATACACTAAAAATTGTATAGTGTAGAAAGGGAAATTCTTCCAGTAGACCGGTTACGTCCTTATTGTGAACACGCAAAAGCCCGAATTTGCCGTGGAAAGGGCTCGTATCTTGGCACGTCTGCTCCAGAGTCTGGTGCTGTAACCACAGCAACCCTGCCGCTGTTATATAATAAGAGATTCGGGGTGATTAATTGGAACTTCAGATCTAAATGGGTGCCGCATAGGCTCAGCCCAAAGGAAAGGTTAACCGTGGAACATTTATTTGTTCATAACTGAAAATTTTTTGTAGGGTGCGGCAGGGTGTCTCAGTGGTTAGAGCACCATATGCCGGAGCAGGCGTGCCCAGGTTCGAACCCTGTCCGCGGCAGATTCTGGCCATTACGTGATGAGATCCCAATAAGTACGAAGCCAGTCTACTGCATGATTTGCCTTTTCTACACTATATAATTATGCGTTTATACTGACTAATGTATGTACTTTATGGGTCAGGTGTTTATATTAAGATCGTAAACTTGATTGTAGTAATTGTTATCACCGCCTGCGCAACCATTTAATTATTGAATGATTATTACTGTCATTTATTGTTTTGCTTACTTTTAATTTTCTCGGACCTGTTGTGAGGATAACTTGGATCAAACAGTGGCCATTACCTAATGCGAAAATTTCTTCCCACTCTTCAGCCTTTTTTTGCCAAATATGATTCTAGATTGACTTTTAAATTTTGCTAATGTCGGCGTCTTACTACTCGTTGAGATTTTTGGCCTAGTTTAGAGAATCTCCTTGGATTTTACAGTGGTCCAATGATTACTTTTACGGTAGCACTATGTAAATAGTGCATAAGGGAACTTGTTTTCATCCAAAGTAAACGCGAATTTCAACCATCGAGACCAGTCAACTTTGACTTCAGAATATCTTCATTTCTTTGTTGGAAGGACGGTTCGACTTTGCTTAATGGATTTGATGTTTGTTTTTTCCAGAGAACTTAACTGCAAATCTACAACTGATAAGTGCATGGTTCAAGTCGATATAGATTTTCAAAAACGAACGACAATCCTGAATGCAACCACGCCCTCTATAACTAGTTGCTCCAAAATCTATTCGAGTCCACTTTTGTATGGGGGCTGGTGGAAGCCATGCGTCGCAACGCTTTTGACCACGCCTGAAGTTTGTGCAACCTAAGTATGTTCCGCGCAGTAAACCAACTTCCCTCGCCACTATCGTTGCACATTGGGATTAAAGTGTATCTTCCACCTAAATAAATTCACGCGTTACCTCAGTGCCGTACGTGAGAATTCATGGCATTCATAGCAAAAACTATATATAAACTTCTTGCCCAATTATTAAAGAGCTTAGGTCGGGAAAACAGCATCCTCGCTGTCGTCTGTGCTGCAATCAGTGGGAGCATATGCAGATACAATGAAAAGGCAACATTGATTAAGGTTTCTGACATCGCTTTTAGTAGATGTATTGAAGCGTGCAGCATGAAAACGCCTACTTACAGAGATATATTCAGTTAAACAAGCTTCAGCTCCTGATCTTAGGGCAATACCACCCTCTTATCTAACAGCTTGAAACAACGCCGTGGACCCGTTGGTTCGAAGCAAGTAAGGTATAGAGAAAGGATGGTGCACCACGTTCTGTAATACTCGTAGGATATTGTTTTCTGGTTTCAGCTACGAAACATACATCGGCTTCTAATTTATTCAACGTAAGTGCAAGAGCTTTTTGTTGTTCGCACATTAAATGCACGGGGCCGATGCAGTATGAAATCGTTATAGTTCGTATTCATGGTAAAATGTTGGCTGTAATATAACACAAGGCTTCCCATACACAGTGGGGATAGTTTGTATTCAGCGTTTTGCTTCTCTTAGTTTGCCAATCGAGGCTGATGACAACATTTGCCAAGATGCTGGTGGCCAATGATTCCATAAGCATCCGAAGCCTGCACTTTGCGTCTGGCACGCTTGCTCTTAATCCGTCAGTATTCATTTGACATTAAGTGGTACTGCGTAGTTAAACAAAACTGGAGGCTTCACATGAAGCGGGACGATTGCTATTTCCAATTAGACCCAACCAGATTAATACATCCAAATCCTGGCTGACTTTACGCGTCAGATGCATGTTAAGCTCAATAGGGAACGACAATGGAGGCAAACTTTAACAACCGTCAGTCCCACAAAAAATATTCTGATGTCAAAGTTGGCTGGTCCTGGCGGCGATAATTTTAAATTTCTTTGAACGAAAAAATTATCCACTGCGCATAATGCAGGTTAAATTTTATGTGGCATTCTGGGATCCGTAGGAATAATCACCATGTCACTGTAAAATCTACTAGATTCTCGAATCTAGGTGCCAAATTCAAGCTAGCTGGGTTTATAAAAATAAGTTGCAAGACACCAACCTAAGCGCATTCTAAAAGTCAATCTTGAATCATTTTGGACCTGAGCGACGGAAGAGATGGAAGAAGAACTCGCTTCAGGTAATAGCTAATGCTCATTCAAAATCATTAGTGCAGCAAGTCCGAGAAAATTAATAGTTAGCTAAAATATAAATGATAGCAACAAATAAGGCATCTTGGTAGGTTGGCTGAAAACCGTAAAGATCATTTTTACCAAATAAACAAATGAAGTGAGTGCATAATCTGGGTTTAAACAGGTGAATTGTTTATATAATTAAACGAACATTGGCTGCGCGGGTGTTAATAACAATTATTATAATCAAGGTTGCGGTCTTGATGTAAACACCTGACCCATTAATTACTTACATATGTCAGTATAAACTAAGAATAGTATAGTGTACAAAACGCAATTCATCCAGTAGGCCGGTTTCGTCCTTATTGGGAACTCATCATATACTGGCCAGAATTTGCCGCAGACAGGGCTCGAACCTGGGCACATCTGCTTTGGAATCTGGTGCTCTAACCACTGAGCCATCTTGTCGAAAACTACACTGCACACAATTTTCAATTATATACTAACTAATGTAACTTGGTTAGTCTATTTTTGCTTTAGGTGGAGCTCATATGGCATCCATTTAGACCCAAAGTTCCAACTAACCATGCCCAATCTGTCATTACTGAACAGACACCACATTACATGGGGAAGTGGTATTGAAATGAACATTTGTATAATTAAACGAACATTGGTTGCGCGGGTGGTGATAACAATTATTATAATGAAGGTTGCGGTCTTGATATAAACACCTGACCCATTAATTACTTACATATGTCAGTATAAACTAAGAATTGTATAGTTTAGAAAAGGCAATTCATCCAGTAGACCGGTTTCGTCCTTATTGGGAACTCATCAAGTACTGGCCAGAATTTGCCGCGGACAGGACTACGAACCTGGGCACGTCTGCTTCGGAATCTGTCGCTCTAACCACTGAGCTATCCTGCCGCACACTACACTGCACACAATTTTCAGTTATATACTAACTAATGTAACTTGGTTAGTCAATTTTTGCTTTAGGTGGAGCTCATATGGCATCCATTTAGACCCAAAGTTCCAACTAACCATGCCCAATCTGTCATTACTGACCAGACACCACACTACATGGGGAAATGGTATTGAAATGAACATTTATATAATTAAACGAACATTGGTTGCGCGGGTGGTGATAACAATTATTATAATCAAGGTTGCGGTCTTGATATAAACACCTGACCCATTAATTACTTACATATGTCAGTATAAACTAAGAATTGTATAGTGTAGAAAAGGCAATTCATCAAGTAGACCGGTTTCGTCCTTATTGGGAACTCATCAAGTACTGGCCAGAATTTGCCGCGGACAGGACTCGAACCTGGGCACGTCTGCTTCGGAATCTGGTGCTCTAACCACTGAGCCATCCTGCCGCACACTACACTACACACAATTTTCAGTTATATACTAACTAATGTAACTTGGTTAGTCAATTTTTCCTTTAGGTGGAGCTCATATGGCATCCATTTAGACCCAAAGTTCCAAATAACCATGCCCAATCTGTCATTACTGAACAGACACCACATTACATGGGGAAGTGGTATTGAAATGAACATTTATATAATTAAACGAACATTGGTTGCGCGGGTGGTGATAACAATTATTATAATCAAGGTTGCGGTTTTGATATAAACACCTGACCCATTAATTACTTACATATGTCAGTATAAACTATGAATTGTATTGTTTAGAAAAGGCAATTCATCAAGTAGACCGATTTCGTCCTTATTGGGAACTCATCATGTACTGGCCCGAAATTTTTGTGTGTTTGTGTATGTGCGTTCCGCAGCACGTGTGTTTACCTTGTCACATTCGTTATTTTATCATGCATGTTTTGTAATCCAACCTTATCTCCGTTGAATTTCCGAAATCGACCATATAAAGTAGCAGATACTGCAGGCGATTTGAGATCTAGCCAAAACAAAATGCTTATTTTAACTGCAGTGCATTCCAGATTTATAATCAATTTAAGCTTCAATAGACTATTCATTTCTCAATTCAAGTTAAAGTTAATTCTGCCAAACCAAGAAATGAAAGTTAAGTTCATGGTTATATTTGGCATATGCAGTAAGTTCGCAAAAGAGCTCGATTCGATACCATTTCGAGTAGAGTTTCAAACCAAGAACAATGATGCATACCCTAACAACACCTTGGTAGACTGGTGGGGTTTTTAATACCAAATTTGATTGCAGTTGACATTAGCTGCTTCATCCAGGCCCAAATCTGCTCACCCTTGTTTATCTAACGAATAGCATTTGATGGTTGACCAAAAATACATCTACGCAAGTCAGTTGTTGTCAACATATGTGAGATATGCTTCTGAAACGGCGGTGGTCGAATGCCTTAAAGCGTCCAAGGTATTCAAGTTTCAGTAGCGTATAAGAAACCACACGTACAGATAACTTGTACGAGTTTTTCCATAAATGAAGAGAAGAATACACTAGCTTTCGCGATTTTGATATTCGCCTGAGCACTAATATTGTCAAGTTTATGTAAGCTAGCCAACTTCTTCCGGGTCATTACCTTAAGGCCAAATGTTGAATGTTCGTGGATTGATGATTCTGTCCAAGTATCTTACATGTAGTGGGAAAGAAATTCCATATCGAAGGCCATAACGACGTTGCTAATTTTTTTCATGTTTCTTGAGCAGAATATTGGCTACCGCATAATGATACAACATTGCCTGCATAATCAAAATCAACTAATCTACCGCCAAGGAGAACTTCGACACATGTTTTCTGAACGTGTGGAAGAGTAATTTTTATTGGCATGTATCATAAAATTAAACAAAAATTGACGGTTACTAAAGCTAGTATTCAATATGTACATTAATTATTTGTGGTCTCTAATGCGACCAAAATTGTTCGTGTGGCGAGCTCATGTAATATTTACAAATTCATTAGGTATATCACTTTTCGCCAGTGTATGGAATATAAAATTGCAATCCACTGTGTCAAATGAAGTATGGAAAGTCGGATATCGTGAGACGGTGATATGTATGTCAGTATGCAATAGTTTTTCCTAAGGTAAAAATATTATCTACACAACAATGTGGTATATCATTCACTCGAAGTCGATAACATAGATTCGACTGTATTCAAATTTATATCCCAATGGTTATATTACAAATTACGATTCTCATTTTTTTGATGATAGTAATGATGGTCGACTCGCTGCAAGAAATCGAAACAGTCCTTTCGTTCCATATAGTACGAATAAAGTAAGTCAGCACTAAAAATTATGTTTCCACCAACTCTATGTTTGATACTGTTTGTGGCGGAGATCTAACATATACGCAATTTTGTATTAGGTGTTACGCACCTATTAACTAATTACTTCAAATATGACCAGAAAGATAAACTAAATTCAGCATGGACGGAAAGTATAATGCCATGCTCATTCTTTCGTGCATACTGGTGACTCATCAGTAGGGCATGACATTACACCATTTACCCACTTTTATTTTGGTGAGAAATGTGGGAAAATTGGATGGTACAATCTCCTATAGGAATGTGTAAACATGCAGTAGTGAAGCTAACTTCATATAAAGTACTCGACAATGAATCTTCAATGTTAACTCACGGTACAGTATGTGTACCAAATCTCTAATGGGTACTGTTATTATGGCTATTGTGTCAGTATCCGATATTGCTTTCCCCCCTTTTATTTAATTTTGTTATTGATGCTATTTTAAACAGCACTCTTGCACACATTCAGGATGCAGGTGTTGTAGTTCGCCCGGGCGGTATTCTAGTAAATCTTGACTATGCAAACGATATCGTGCCATTATTTAACAATCGAGATGCTGCGCAGGCCACTTTGAATAGATAAAAAGACTGTTCCGTTTCTAGGTATGAAAATCGCACCCTAAAATGTACGATACTTTTACTGGATAACCAACCATTCATTCCAACTCTGCGACTGCAAAATGCAGATCTAGACATCATTGACAGATTTACTTATCTTAGAAGCTCTATCAATAAATTAGGCAATATGTCTTACGAGGTAAGTAAAAGAATCGCGAACGCTAGAGTAGCTTTATCTAACCTTTCCCATTTTTGGAGAAAAGCAGAGTATTTCACTCTGCTTTAGGGAGCTAGCCAAATACGAAGCCTTATGGATAAACAAATTACAGCCGGATTTATGCAAGCAGAAGAAGCATGTTCAGGCATTGATGTGCCGCACACAATTGATTGGTTTCGTTTTCATTCTCTCTCTCTCTCTCTCTCTCTCTCTCTATATATATATATATATATATATATATACAATTTTTTTATTGCGTATTGCGCACCTTGTAACAAATTAGTTCAAATATGACCAGATTTAATATGAAGCTATCTTAAAAACTGTAGGTTTCATAGGAGATTGAACCGTCCTATTTTCCCACATTCATCAACCAGATATATAGTTGGTAAAGGGCGTAATACCGGCTCCTACTGATGAGTCGCTAGTAAGAAGGAAACAAATGTGCACGAGATAATACGTTACGTCCGTGCTATCTTGGGTTTATCCTTCTGCTCATATTTGAACATTATGTTTTTCAGTATGTATGTAGTGGTTACCGTCAATCTTTATCATCTATGACCGAGGTGGCATACATAAGATACATAAGAAGCGCGTCTAAACGCAATTAGCGACCTTGATTTCTTAATGCTGTGCAGAATTCTAGTAGTGTTGCGTGCAGTTTATTCCGATTTTAGCACTCATCAAAGCCCTTCAATTGTGCCCCATTTATTCGACAAAATTACCATTGGTTCAGCAGGATTCCTGCTTACGCATGTATCCAATTTGAACAGAATTCATTAAAATGCTGTTATTTTCACGTTTCTATGCTTAAATCTATACTCTCGTTGCAAACCCTGCCGATTGACTATTTATTTGTTTCTTTTGCCCTATTTCTGCATATATTGTGGTCTTGTCTGTCGTTGGCGTTTACCGGTTTGCTGAACATCACAAACAGCGAGGTCTGAAAAATGTGTTTGACGAGGCGATCCTGGCCGCACTGGAACCGCCGCCGGTCAAGAAGAGACGTTTTTGCACGGTGCTGTAAATAAAAATGTTTTGTTCTGCTACCCTGACTAGAAAGTTCTCTTCCTGTCCTTGTCGAACATTGTCTCTCTCTCTCTCTTTCTATCTCTCTCACACTATCTTTCTCTCTTCATCACATCAAGATGAACAGTTGCGCACATGTTGTGTATTTTTATAAACATGAACTTTATTGTGTCTAGTACAATCAGTTGCTCAGGGCGACTGATAAACAAACTTCACGAACGCGAAAAACGAATTGTAGACGAAATCCAATATTTGATTGCCCTTTTGTGTACTTTGTGAGGATTTGACTAACTGGAGTCTATCCGTGTTTTGTTTTTTAATTTTATCCGTCAAGCCGACGTATATGAAAAGACATGTTGACTGTCTAGCGATACAATTCTGAATATTTGTATATCACAGCTTATCTATTAATAAACTTCTATCAAAGCCTTTGTGTCGTTTCCATCTCTCACTTTTATTTTGAGACGAACAATAGTTTTCTCAATTTTTTGCTCCTGTTATATGGTTGCATTTCCATTCTTTCAGTTGTTGCCAATTGATTTTTGATCGCGCTTTTGATTTCATCTATTGGATGCAGTTAATTCTGATCTACCTTATCAGTTAATATGAAGATGAAACATTTTGGCTTAATTGTTTTGTTATTAATATAAATACTTTTGTGTTAAATTTGTTTTATACAATTTGTATGGTAACAGCTTCAATACATACTGTAACACAGGAATTGTAGACAGATCGCGGCTGTAATAAAGAGGAGACATTGTTTTTTAAAACTTATTTTCTGCATTACTTTTTTAAGTCTGCCAACACCTCACACCCTGTGTTAGTTACCTTTCGTTTCTCCAATCATTCAGTTCAATTTAGACCTTCATACAACTACCCGGTTTTGTCTCTGCTTTGTGGCGTTAAGATGTTTTCTGCCATTCTCTCCTTTGTATTGCATGTTGTGTTTGAGCGTTTTAATGCTTTGGTTTTTCTGAAAAAATAATTTTTAAAATTATGTCCTTTTAACGGTTCCGCTGTGTTTTCCAGCCGGGTGGTATTAGAGACATTTTAATTTCGTACGAGTTTCGCTGTCCTAGACCAAACATTTATTGGACCTAAGGCTTCCCGATTTTTCTGCACCATTCCTTCGTCTTATTTTTCCGCCTTTCCATGGTCGTCAACTATTCTTGGCTTGACTTGTGAGTTTCATTCTATGTGCGTAACATGAAATTTAAGCCAAGGCATTTCCAACATAACACCTTTTTATTTTCTTTTTCAATATATTTTACTATATATATATATATATATATATATATATATATATATATATATATGCGTGTGTGTGTGTTTATGCGTGTGTGTGTGTGTGTGTGTGCTTGTATTTGATTATACGCTCTTTTTTCCTGCTCATTGTAATTTGATAGATTTGGTGCTTGGGTTTTGCCAGTTTCTCTTCTTTGCCTAACATACTGTTTCCTCTTCTGGCATCACTGATTCATCTTTGTTGATTTAAACATTCATCCATACCTGCATAACAACAATTTCGCACGGTCACCTGTCCAGCTTGATATATTGAATCTAGGTTTTGTTGATTTTCATGGCTTTTCAGACTAGGTGGGTTTTCTTCTGGTTTATTACAATTGTATACGTGCTTTCTCGCGATTTTTGTTAACACGCTTTTTGTTTGGTTTGCTATTTTTGTCTTTGTCGGTCCTTCTTATGTAATTTACTTTTGTTACATGTCTCTCTATTTGTGAATTTAATACTGTCGAAACTTGTTTCTCTTGAATGCTTACAGAAAAAATGGACTATTTGACGAATTTATTTCAATTCGGTGTGTTCTTGCATACATTCTAGAAGGTGTGCGTGTGTGTGTGTGTATTTGGAAAAAAATATTTACCGAACTTTCTGGATAGCCATAGGGTATGATTTGAAAATTAATCTAGTTATTGTTTTGCCTTTTCGTTTGTTTGCTTATGCACTACTTACAATGCACGTAACTGTGCACAGTTACCTCTATAAATTTCTAGATTTGTTGCCATGCTTAGTGGTCATAAATTTAATAACCACAGGTTTCGCAGTGTAGTTTAATTTCTTGACCGAGAATTCGTCGCCGTGTAGTCTGTTTTTACACGAATAAGCCTGGTTTGATCCTCGTATCCAACAAAGCCTTGTTATACAAGCGATTAAAAAAGCAAACATTAGCTTGTGGCATGAATTTGAAAGTTAAAGGATATGTATAACCATCGAAATTTTATTTAGCGGCCATATGTTCTGTCAGTAATGAGAAACCTGTTATGCTTTTAAGGTTGCTATATCTGAGCTAGTTTTGCCGATAGCTTCGAAAGCCTATTAATCACTCACTTGCTTATTTTTCAAAGGATTTCCGACGCCATAGCCATTTTCACTAGTCTACATGTGAGTTAGCAATTAGCTGCTGTGGCTCTGACTATTGGTAAAGCTAGTGCAGATATAACAACCTCTAACTTGAAAAGCGGTGGGTTGAGTAAAATGAATCAAATCGAATTTGAAACAACTTGGGCAAGCCCAATCGTGTTGGGTGCAGATTGCAATGGGATTGTCTCTTATTCACCAGAATAGTGTAAATATCGTTGACGTGAGAATCTCGTTGAGGAAATGTAAGCCGAAGACTTTGCAAGCGAGTAATGTAATTGCCGATGCAACTCGGACTATTGGCAAATTCTATTCTTCGTTCGTTGCTATCTCAGTTGCCTATTCTGCAATGTCAACTTCGTCATTATTATTATTATAGCTTTGAGGAAATGTCGACTTTGGCTAATCTGTATTTTATGCTGATTTGTTTGCACATGTGTTTAGATTTAAGCTAACAATGACGTCTTTTGTAGCCTTTCTTTTTGTGTATTTACACCCGAAAATTACACGAGCTCTTTTCAGCCATTCATATAATTCTGCAGGTTTTAGTTGTATCTCGCGGTTTTCGATAACTAATCGAAATGATCTATTACCAATAATCGATTTGCCGGCCTGCGGAAACCTACGAGTTTTTGGTTGATAAGTAATGCGAATACATCTTAATGTACGACCGTCAGTAAGTCTTGCGACCGACCTAAAAATATACTATAGCGATGTGTACTTATGATGATTTTGCTTTTCTGGTAATGAAAAGGCTGAAAAAATAGTTATTCACATATTTTATCAATTCTGTCATAGGTATTGTAGTTGATTTGTTCTGGCTTTGATGTCAGTCTGGTATGCTGTAGTTTGTTCATATCATCACATGCTTGAATAGAGATACCAAATTTCTTACTGGTTTGTCTAAAAGGACAGGCTAAAAATTTTGAACTTTGCACGTAATCTCCCTTTTTGCAACTCCAAAGCTTCATTACAACTATTATCACATATAATATTTATGATAATATTACATTGATTTGATCATGCCACTTTCTGATGAAAATGTGATGTCAAGATTGTACTTGGTAGTATAATTGTGTGTTCATGCATTACGTCTATTCGTTTTTGTAATCAATTATCAACATTTATGTGCTGGTTTGTTCTGAAATTCGCACTTATAATGTTCTCTTGACGTTCTACAATACTAGTCTATTTGCGGGATTTCTGGCTCTAAAGAGGTCTTCGCAATTCTAGATCGCGATAAGTGCTCGCCGTTATTTTATGTGAATAAAATGTCTAAAATAGGATTCTCATTTTAATTTGGTTTAATGCCTTATTTTTCAGAAGTATGATCTCAGTAGGAGAAGTTTAGCGATCGCATTTTTCTAGATAATGATTTGCTAATGCAAAGAATACTATATGAATTTAGGTTTATTTTATTTATGCATAAGCTCCGCTCAAGCATTGGGTGTTCCACTTCTGCAAGAGTTTCTAAGTCCTGAATTTTATTTTTCGCAGCACGCATGACATTCGTCCGTTGATCGACACGTGGCAAAGTTTAGTAAAACAAGATAATATAATTAAATAAATAAATTTATCTCTGTTTTTGTCTTTGTAATGGGCTGTTGGGTTTATATTTTTTTTCGAATATGATTTTATACGTGAAGGAATGGCAGAAATCTACGCAAATGAGTTCGTTAGCCTTTCATTAGAGGGGTTTGGAGCGGAACTTTCATGTCACAATTATTTACTGCAGGTTGAACATGTGTGCTACGCTTCAGTTGAATTTATCTGCATTGATTTATTAATACCTTAAATGAAGCTGAATGGTAAATATGCTCAGAGTTTGCCAAATACACACGTTTAGGATATAACGTTATTATTTTGTTGTAAAATGCTTGATGGTTCTGCATTTTTTCTAGTCGCGTTTTCGGTCTAAAATAGTCTTCCAGTTCTTGTTTCGCAGAATCCGTTTGAAATCTGTGGTATTATTTCACGTCGGTTTTCCCGACTCGTAAATACTCGTTAATTTCATTGGCAACTTTAAATCCATTTTCATAAGCTAATTGATTTCAGTTATATGTAGTGAATTTGAACAATTCTTTTGTTTGTCACCGGTTAAGGCATTTCAGATAGAATAACTCGAAGTTTATGGATCACCAACATTTTTCTGATGTAAATACTTTTTTTATAAAAAAAATAACAGCCAACTGTGACCATGTTCCAAGTTAGTGGAATCTTGCCGAACTAATTTCAGTGATGCGGTTCTCTTGCCTCTGACCATTTCTAGTTTGATAGCAATGCTGACAGTGATTGTAATCGTTCTCCACGAAAAAGTATGAAGACCTAGATGTTTTGTGTTCTTCATGTACTGCTGTCCATCCATACTAACACGGATGTGAATATCGCTCGCTAGAAAGCTATGGTGTACGAGACAGCATTGCCAGTTTCATATGATGTGTTCATTAGAATCCAATGTTTGTATTATTTATAGTGCCAATCATATCTGTTTTTCCTTAAAACGCGATGGCTTTGTCGATTATAGATAATGTGAATGAGTAGAGTGCAACTGAATGATGAATTAAAGTTTTATTTTCATTGACGCTTCACTAGATTTGGTCTATTACTGGTTGGGATAACTTAACTGTGTGGGATCATGTTTCTGGCGATGTTCGGTTTTGTTTCTGCACGTTGTCGTTTTTAGTGCTAGTTGGGCTTTTTATATCATTATTTCTTGCACAGAAGGGTTCCTGATTGCACTTACCTGCATACATCTAGGTTTCATTGTTTTTATCATATATTTTGAAACAATTTTGCCTATTATATCGCTCTACATTATGTTAATTTCATTTCGGATGTGAATATATTACAGTTTATATTGCTATTCTTCAGGCTATTTGTTCGCTTATGTGCATGTATGATTGGTTTTTGACTCTTCAATTCATGTTTGGGATAATTGTCGCAAAATAAAGTTTTAATTGAAATTTTGTGGTGTAATTTTTCAATTTTTGTTTTTACCGTCTGCGGGATTTACTTGTCCGAGATTGTGGCATTTCATTTCTGGTCATATGCCATAAAACTATTGGTAAGCTAGATGTCTGTGTCCCTTCTTTTACTGATCTTCTATTTATATTGAATTTGATTTTTTTTTAAATTGCATAATTTATTACATTAATCGATATTGTGGCGTCTCAGTCTGTGGGAATCAGAAGAGTTTGCTGCTAGGTTGTCGAGTATATCGTGCCTCCCTACGAAATCTGCGTAGGACGAGTAATGTCTATAAAAGAACTTTGAGCATGATGATGAGAAATCTGTGCAGTTGCCTCGCCAAGCATCTTAAATCAAAATATCTGAAGAGTTCTTGCACATAATCACTACTTATGATGACGGTTGTCGTCACGGTCATCTGGAATGTAATAACATACAAAGCTACATACACTTACGTATAAACCTGTTTGTCTGCCGTACGACGGACGTGTTGAGTTTGGAGCCGTACGATTGTAAAAATTACGGCTTTTACACTGAATCACCAATGATCACCAAAGAAATGAAACAGTTCACTTGGCCTTTGGTGGCTTGAGTCATACTCCGGTAATAAAGAAGCAACTTGACAAATAGCTTTTTTGATCCCATGGAGCTAATGTATATTAACACGGTAAATAATGATAGTTGTCGGGAGAGTTGACTGGACTATGGTTGGAAATGTGCATAATTTCGCTGCCAGCTCAATTAGCAATGTTTCGCCGGTTGTGAGGCCGGAAATTTCTCCGTGTTTTATCGAATTTATTGACATAAATAAACTTAAAACGAGATATTTGCCTCATGTACAGTGAGTTGAAGTATGGCATATTCGGACAAAGCAGAAGTAACCACTTTAAATCAAGTTTGCGAGCTTGAAATAGAAACCAATCCCATTGTATTTAACCAGTCGTCGAACAACATAACAAAACTACCGCCAGCCGCAACACACTGACGCGTTTAGATCTTCCATGATCATCATCAGAGTACGACAGAAAACTGACTATCGAGGATCAAACCGCATCTAAATTTGATTTCCATATATATTCAACGTGGTTTGATCCTCGATAGTCAGTTTGCCGTTATGGAAGATCGAAACGCGTCAGTGCGTCGCGGCTGGCGGTTGTTATGTTGTTCGATGAATGATTAAATAAAATGCTCAGAACTGTTCAACTGGAGTAGCTAGTAATACGCCAAACTAGACAGTCGATGTTACCAGCATACTGAGTCCCGGATTCAGAAACAAATGTGCCGGTCTACTAGGTTAATTGCCTCTGCTACCTTTGGTAATGTTTACTTTGTACTGGCACATATATATATATATATATATATATATATATATATATATATATATATATATATATATATATATATATATATATATAATTTACTGCGGTTGACTCCCGCAAACGATAAGATAATTTTATGGACGGTGTGGCATTAAATGTTAGGGAGTGGTGTCTAAGAGTGCCAAACTGCGCTTTGTTGAAGGATGCGACTCTAAGGTATGAAAAGACAAAAGTTGACGTGTATTATCTGCCCCGAGTATCTGATTTAGCAGCGCCAACACAGGCCTAGTAACCTTAAGTTTGCAAAAACAGGTCTGCGACGCGCAGGCCAGGCGATGGATTTTGATTGTCACAGGCTATTTTAGACGCGTTCCAGAGAAGTTTTAATTGTAAGTATGTAAAGTCTTCAACAACGCGACTTCAATGCTAACTCACACTATATAATATATATACCGAGTCTTAAAAACAACATTGTACCGAAAAGGTGCATGGTACTAGCACTATGGTTACCGAGTCGGTACATGATACCAACCTGATGGATATCAATTTATGCTATAGCTCACCGAAATTGAGAATTACAACAATTTCTGAACACCTGTTACTCCAGCAAATCCATACACTCTGGCCTTGATCGATATCAGTTATCACATTTCGCGGTAAGCATGACATCATTCAATTCAATATATTACAGTTAAATACTGTTTGTTGCAAAGAACTAATATATATGCAAGTATGTATTAGGTTTTGCGAATCTAGTAACAAATTAGCCATAGTGTTAGTATCCTTTACAGACTCGGTATATATATTATATAGTGTGAGTTAGCGTTGAAGTCGTATTGTCGTTGACTTCAGATTATGTTAGCTTCACTATTACAGGTTTACACATTCGTCTAGGAGATTGTACCGTCCTATTATTCCACATTCTTCGACCAAATATATAGTGATTAAAGTGCGTAATACCGGCTCCTACCGATGAGTCGCCAGTAAGCACGAAACGAATGTGCATGAGATTATACTTTCCGTTCATGCTGCCTTTGGTTTATCCTTCTGGTTACAACTGAACTAGTTTGTTACTAGGTTCGCAACATCTAATACATACTTGAATATATATTAGCTCATCGCAACAAACAGTATTTAAATTTTAATTCCACCCAACTATCCATGATTTTTTATTACGCTACAGACATGGCGACACCTTGGAAAGTGATATTACTTTGAAATATAATTGCAAGGTGAATTTATATATTCTTACGTAATATATGGTATCTTATTGCATGGGCATACTTACACCGTTGAAAATGTATGTTATATTTGTAGACGGAATTTCTAATTAGTAAAATGGGTTAATGAATTCTCCAATGATAATATATTTTGAAAATTAGTTTGCAATCTATTCGTTCGGTGCTAACAAGGATAGATGAATTTGAATGAAAATTCCAATACGCGCCTTTAGGCACGATCTCATGCGCAATTAGCCGTTATAACCTTTTCGGTGCACGTTGCGTCAAACCGTACTGGATGGACACTGCGTATACATTGGGTCCCAGTAGCTCGCCGTCTTTTTCATTTATAAGATCTCTAGCGTATTCTAGGTTCGCAAAGCGGTCTCTAACACTGATCTGCATTCTAGATGTGTTACAGAGACTTGTGTAACACTTGCAGCTATAGTTTCAATTAACACGGACGAATGGAAATGATTCATCCCTATCTGAGAACTGAGCCAATCGAAAATGTTTGAAATAAAGGTATTTTTGGGAATACATGCCGATGCATCTTTATTACCGGTTTCAAGTAGTCTTACTTTTTGGACGTGACCTATCATTACGCTGTGCGCGCTACAGAATCGGAACCAGCTGAAATTTCCAGAAACGTGATTCCAGTGCGTCTCATTGCTGATCGAAGCCCTAGTTAGGTTGGCCTAGTTCACTTCTTTCGCTTTTTGTCAACAACTCTTTAAATCAAACCTGCGGACTTGATATAAACACCAATCCCCTTATATCTAACCAGTCGCTTAAAATAGCAAAAATACCGTCAGTCACACGTACTCGCGTATGTCTACTTTCCATAATCATTATTAGAGCACGACGGCAAACTGACTAACGAGAATCAAACTGCAATGCATATATAAAGGAAGAAATTTTAAAGACGGCTCTCACCTCGACTAGTCTCGTATATATTTTACTTGACTGGAAAAGTCGGGTGTACAATTTCCATGCAGTCATGAACTTGAACTTTTGCAGCTTTCGCCATGTGCGAACAAGCTATAGCGTTAAACAATCAATGACTGCGGTGGTGACAGAATTTCCATAAATCAAGAACCATTCCTATATTACTAGTCGCAAAGCACCATAACTACCGTCAGACACACGTACTGACGCGCTTCAAACCTTCCATGATCATCATGGGAGTGTGAATTGATAATAATAAGAAAAATAATAATATTGGTAAACACATTATTAGATTGAGGCGAACTAAACCTCTACACAGCACCATAATGGCCAAGTAAGATTTGAGACAAGGCAACATCCGCAGTACAGCTTCCTTGCGGTTATCACTTTTTCACTAAGATTCCACAAAAAAATCATCACTGAGCTCGACTCGATGCCATATCGCGCGGAGTTTCCAACCAAGAATTATGATGTGCACGTGGGCCCTATCCAGCCAGACGATTGGGTTCCATATTACCCAACTTCAGTGTGGTTGACTTTAGCTGTTCTTGTCATGTGAAAACCTGTCCACGTTATTTATTACGCCAATTTGGTGCTGGGTGAGAGAATAGTGCTCTACTTGGCAATCGAATTGAAGGTGTATAAAAAACATGACCTAGCCAACACAGTTGATTATTACGCGGAGCACTTGTCCGATCCAAAAATACGTCTATAAATCTACGTTCGCTATGCTTCTCAAACAACGGTGGTCGAATGCATACATGCGCCTAATATCATCAACTCTACGAGGTCAAGTCTCACTAGCGTATAATTAGACTTAGAGTACAGATGTGTTGCAAACAACCTTTAATGCAGAGTGAAATACTCGCGTTTCTCCAAAAATGGTGAAGGTTGGAGGAAGTTTTTCTAGCTTTCGCAATTCTCACCCACCTCGTCAGTCATATTGCCAAATTTATTGACAGAGCTGCCATTGTGTGTAAATCTGTCAATTGCTTTTAGATCTTCAAATTGCAGCCGCATAGTTGGAATTAGTGGTGGGTATTCTGTTGAAGTATCCTACATTTAGAGGATATGAATTTCATACCGAAAGACGGAACAACGGCTGCCAGCCTATTCAAGGTGGCCTGAGCAGAATTTCGATTGACGAATAATAATACTATATCGTCAGCATAGTCATAATTATCTAATCTACCGCCTGGGAGATCTTCAACATCTACATCTTGAACGTGTGGAAATACTGCTCGTAAGGGCATCTATTACAAAATTGAACAAAAATGGTGAAAATGGACAGCTTTGACGAACTTTACTGCTGGTAGTAAAGTGGTATGCTAATTCGTTGTATACCTTAATTAGACCAGAAATGTCTGTGTAGACGGCGTTCATGATATTTAGAAATTTGTTGGGCTTACCACTTTATGACAGAATATCGAATTGAACACTGCGATCGACTAAATAAAACTCCACCTTGAAGACTAGCATGTGATTAACGCGAAACGCTTAGACGATGTAAGATAAACAAAACATAACCTAGATACAACTGAAGTCAAGCTTATACCATGATAGTTATCGCACGATATACAATTGCTTTTTGAAGATAGGAATGATGATCGACTCACTCCAGGTAAGTGGCACGGTCTTTATAATGCGATACAGGATAATCAGCGTTCCAAAAATTATGCCGCCACCAACCTTAAATAAGTCCAGAGTCAAATCATTCTACCTGCAGCTTTGCGACGTTTGTATTCTGCATTTCTATCTCTGATGGTTGTTCGAGTTTATCATTCTGCATTGTTTATACAGGTAAAATTTTAGAGATCGGGACCGACGCAGGTGCCCGAGAAAATTGAACTTTGTAATGTTCAACCAATTTGTCAAGAAATTTTATTTAACCAGTTATTAGATGGTTGTTCTATCATTTATAGTTCCGCTAACTTTCAATATTCACGGAACTGCGTTGCGCGAATATGTTTGAACAAACATCGGCTATTACCTGGTGCTGAAACCTTTTCCACCTCTTCGGCCTTTCTCGTCCAAAAGGATTGAAGATGGACTTTTAGACTGCGTTTAATTTGTTGTCTTACCACTCTACGAGTTATTCTAAGCCGAAAGTCTCCAGATATTTTACAGTGACCCAGTGAATACTTTTTCGGGAGTCTACAATGCGAAAGTAAATTTGAATTTTCACAATCAAGATCAGTTAACTTTGAATTTAGTTTATCTTCACACATTTATCGGAAAGACGGCTATTCGAATTTTATTGCATCTATTTGAGCATTTCTCTTATTTAACTTTTCAAGTAGGTTCCATCTGAAGGAAAGGCTTACCAGAAAATATAAGTTGGTATATGACTTCAAATTACGTGTAGTACGCGACGTGGCTGGCGCATTTGATAATTACGAACTCTGAAGCAAATATGCCCTGGTTCCTTTGCTACCTGATGCAATATTAAGTTTATACTGACAATATACATATATGAAAATTTTTGTCGGTAAACTTTATATATATATATATATATATATATATATATTCATATGTAAGTTTTACGACTAAACAAAATGCATCTTTTTAGAAATACTGACCGCGGTGGTTCTAGCAAGTACATTGTGAGTGCCAAATGCGGTAAGAAACATATCTAGTTGTTGAATTGTATTTGCTGACTTATTCAGCATTTAGTTTG
Organism: Eudiplozoon nipponicum; assembly: GCA_029291075.1. Taxonomy (NCBI): domain Eukaryota; kingdom Metazoa; phylum Platyhelminthes; class Monogenea; order Mazocraeidea; family Diplozoidae; genus Eudiplozoon; species Eudiplozoon nipponicum. The sequence continues at coordinate 65,678 of JAQBSW010003154.1, forward strand.
TACCGACATTGTGAATTATCCTTTAAATCAAGCTTGAGAGCTTGAAGTAAACACCAATCCCATTGTATTTAACCAGTCGTTGAACAACATAACAAAACTACCACCACCCGCGCAATCAATTATTGTTAAATTGTGAATTATCATTAGTAACCCTCTTTTAACGGGAAGTTGCGTAAAATTTAGGCAAACTGCACACAGCTCATCTAGTGACCACTGAAAGTACCGCTAAAAAGGTAAAACAGACTAGCGAAAAGCATGGATGCAATCTGGTGCATTATTGAGCTTGCCTGGAGGTAAATTTTCAAAGCAGCCGAGAGAGCGCAGCCAAAAATTAAATATAGTAATCCTCATAGGATATTAGTAGCTGCATTAAGCGACTAAAAATTCATTTTCTGAGAAATGCTCCATGCAAGGCTCTATCCTCTCAATATTTTGGATTAATATGCTTCCACTTATTGTTAAGCATTTTAAACCTCGTAAAACATTCTTGAATATGCATTTCTACTTTTAAATGAAAACCAAGTGTTGCTGCAATGGCTTTTGCATGGCTGGTTTACTAGGAACACTCGTTTAGCATATGCTAAAGTCCGCTTTGGCAACATTTTATAGCAAGCTGTTAATACGTTCGTGCAAGCTTTCTATCTTTTTGATGATAAAACGACGAATGCTTCGAAATGCTATGGGATTTGGCCTCAGGCCTTGACTTTAATTTGGAAATATTTTCATCGCCGGTTATTTAGCCTCTGAGATAGGATTAGACTGCGTGGGAAATTAAATTGAAGCTAGATTGATCTAAACCGATAGTGGCTGTGACAATTGTGTCATATTCTCCAATCACTCACGGAATCTTGCCACATAACGTAGCGACGTGAACCATGCAGATATGTCTGTGACCTGTAATCTATTTCAATTTGACCACAATCTGATGAACAGATAGTTATTCTCTGTCCTCGATGAAAGAGTGTACCACACGTGCTGTATTATTTCAATCAATGAGTTTAATTACAGTTGTTTAGTCATTAGAAATCTACTGTAATTGCGTTCCGTGCGGTTACTCGTATTCTGTGTCGTTATCCGTGCATTAAAACCAAATATTAGAGTGCAGTAAATCTTCAGGGATGCCTGTGCATCTCCTTGATCATCTGTGATTTCAGCCTGGTGAGTAGCATCTGGTAGGCTATGCAGAGTAAGCTTTACCAAACCTTGACTCGTGATTAGTCTACTGTGTGTTATTAGATTTATGAATATGGTCCTGGAAGTGAAGTACCGAATCGTCAAACAGCCAAGGTTAGATCGAACTTCATTTCCAGTGGTTAGTACGAATGGTGTGGAAGCCTTCGGAGTGATGGAACGAATCAGCACCCAGCCACCACGAAGCTGAAATCAGCGCGTACTTGAAAATGAGGATCAATCGGATCATGGAGAAACTGAAAATACTAATCCACCACACACGAAAGAAAATCGCTAATACGTTAAATAATATGATCGCAGTGCGCAACCGAGAACAACAAATTTCAAACCTCGGCTTGTCTAACGATATTAAGAGATGAGTACAGGTTCGCTACCTCAACTGGTACTAATAATTCAATTCGAGATAAATGCTGCAAAGCCAACTGTCCTAAGGATATACGTAGAAAGCTGTTGTCAGCAAGTTGGGAGCATTATTGATACGTGACAAACTTTTCGAATTTTATGCAAATACACGAAATTATTACAATCAAGGTTGCGGTCTTGATATAAACACCTGACCCATTAATTACTTACATATGTCAGTATAAACTAAGAATTGTATAGTGTAGAAAAGGCAATTCATCCAGTAGACCGGTTTCGTCCTTATTGGGAACTCATCAAATACTGGCCAGAATTTACCGCGGACAGGACTCGAACCTGGGAACGTCTGCTTCGGAATCTGGTGCTCTAACCACTGAGCCATCCTGCCGCACATTACACTGCACACACTTTTCAGTTATATACTAACTAATGTTCATTTCAATACCACTTTTCCATGTAGTGTGGTGTCTGTTCAGTAATGACAGATTGAGGATGGTTAGTTGGAACTTTGGGTCTAAATGGATGCCTCATGAGCTCCACTTAAAAGAAAAACAAGACTAACCAAGGTATAGATTTGTTAGTATACAACTGAAAATTGTAGTAGTGTGCGGCAGGGTGGCTCAGTAGTTTGAGCACCAGATTCCGAAGCAGACGTGCCCAGGTTCGAGTCCTGTCCGCGGCAAATTCTGGCCAGTACATGATGAGTTCCCAATAAGGACGAAACAGGTCTACTGGATGAATTGCCTATTCTACACCATACAATTCTTAGTCTATCCTGATAAATGTATTTAAAGGGTCAGGTGTTTATATCAAGACCGCAACCTTGATTATAATAATTGTTATCACGACCCGCGCAACCAATGTTCGTTTAAATACACGAAATGTTAGCAGTGTAAATTAGAAAGGTCACTTCCAGTCTCTGTAGAGCATTTTTTTAAAGTTATTCCATATTCTATTTTAATTCGCTAACTATATTAAATTGCACTTTTAGCGACTTAGTCATTCTTCGTTCTTGTTTAGAAATCCATTTCGACGCAGGTTCCTTTGTTGGAGTTAAGAAGGCCTTCGGACTCATGAGCGAACACCGAACTTCTATAATCGATGGATTATTTGTGGAATTATTCTCGATTTAATGTATAATGGTTCAGAAGGATTTCTGCACGCTGTTCGCCGAAATTTACAGGCAGAAGCAATTTCAATCGAGTGAAAGAGTTTCGTTGTATTGTAAGTATTGTATACGATAGCGAAGGCAAATCATTCAGTAGGCCAGTGATATCTCTGTGTCGCATCGATGTTTTCCAGGCTTATTGATGCAGAGGTTCGACCGATATACTCTGTCTCACTTTCATATTGCACCTCTTTAGTCTTGGTGGCGTGGAAGATGATATGGCGAGCTGTGCTTAATTATGAGGTGCCGACCAATTGTTTACGACTTCTTGAACTTGGTTATATCGAATCATCGGCTTTTGTTCGCATAAGTAATGTTTGGCTCAGACCTTGTACATAGACGTATTATCGTTTCAACCTTTTCCAGTTATGTCGTCGGTGTAAACTTTACTGTGGTTACCTACACACTTCCCCTAGTGGAGATCTGTGATAGTGGCCAATTTGGTTATGTTGAGTACTCTTGCAATGTTATTCTGGGAGGAGAGTAAGACGAACTCTTGAGAACGGTTAACTGTTCTCTGAAAGCGTCATCCGTAGTTTCTAAAGTTCAATTCTGTTATGGCCAGTTATCAGCAGTAGCCTAAGACCACAAGGAACAGCTAATTGTTGCCAGTTAGCGAATTCGCGTGACAGCAATCTATGGAAATACCGGACGGACCAGTCTTTTCTGAGATCACCAGGTATGCTATCCCTGTCGTAGCTGCTCTTGTAAGCTTATACAAGCCCCGATTGAACTCTGCGTATTTCGCCAAACCTCGAGTTCAGTCTTCAGAGTCAGTATAAAATCGGTCCTCTTTTATGCTGCTGAGACATGCGAATGGATCTAATATAGCTTGCACTATCGGAAGTCGTTTGTGAATCAATGTGTTCGTTCGATATGGTTTAAGTCAACGTCTTAAAGATAACTTGGTTATAACGGTGTTGTGTAGATGTTTAAATTGCCCTACTTATGAGTTTTATCCAGGCTAATATACTTACATGAACTTGACCCCCCTTCATTAATCAGTTTTTAATAATTACTTTATTTTATCTACATTATTGCTTTTGTCATTACTATTTTATCTTCTTAAATGTTTTTCCCGTCTGTTTTTTATTTTATTATTTTTTATTATGGTTTTATGGCAGTAAGGCGTCGGTTACTAACGACGTTTGTATTGCTGTCTGTGAAAATGTTGATGAGTTCATTGACAGCTGCGTATCAAGATGTACTGATGAAAAGAAAAATCTTCGAGCTGTCCAGTTCTATCCGGTTGCTCTTCCGTGTGTAATCGCCATCGCTGCTAGTTGAGGAAAGTTGTTGTTGCTGGTCGTAGTGGTCTCGAAGTCGAAAAATTGCACATTAAGCTCGCCAGTATACCGAGGCAAATCTGTGCTATGAATGGAATGACATGAAGGGTAGTGCGTTAATACCGCAACCGCACACAGTTATGCTCATCAGCGTAAACCCTTTTATAGAGAGAACTGAATGGACGAAATTCTTTGAATCGAGCAGTAATATGGCCTGGGGAATTCATCCATCTTAACATAGGCGCTTCAGGGACCCATTAATCGGGTGAACTTGATCTCCGTTAATGTATGTATTTCTGTATGTATGTATGCATGTATGTATGCATGCATGTATGTATGCATATATGTATGTATGTATGTATGTATGCATGTGTATGAAGTGTATGTTAGTATGTATTTATATATGCATGCATGCATGTATGTATGCACATGTATATGTACGCATGCATGTATCTATGCATGTATATGTATGTATGTATATGTATGTATGTATGTATGTATGTATATATGTATGTATTTATGTATATATGTATATTTATGCATTTATGTACGTAATTATGCATGCATTTATGCATATATTTATTTATTTATTTACGTATGTATTCATGTATACAGGTATGTATGTATTTATGTATGTATGTATGCATGTATGTATGTATTTATGTATGTTTATATGTATGTATGTATGTATGTGTGTGTTTGTTTGTTTTGTCAGCAAGGTAATGCATGTAAAGAGTGTATTTAATCTTTTAAATCAAGTTTGCGTGCTTGAAGTAAACACCAATCCCATTGTATTTAACCAGTCATCGTGAACAAAGTAACAAAATCCGTCGCCAGCTGCAACGCACTGACGCAAGTCTCGGACCTTTCTGGCGATCATCATCATCAGAGTACTGACGGCAAACTGACTACTCGAGGATCAAACCGCATTGAATATATATGGAAATCACCCTTAGATATGCGGCTCTCACCCCAGCAGTCTTCGCATACATTGAACTTGACTGGAAATATCGGCTGCACAATTTCTGGCGCAGTCACGAACATTAACTGCAGCGCCACATATATAAGAGCAGCAATACATTAAATAATGAGCTGATAGTGGTGTACTTGAAAGCCTGTAAAGTTGGCGTCTCATTGGCTTAACAGCAGCCCGCCAGACGAAGATGACGCAGGATAAATCGTATTGAAATGAGGCAAAAGTCCGTTTGTGGGCAGTCACGAACATTAACTGCTTAAAGTACACATATACAGTATAGGGGCATTGCTAATTTTAAATACAATGGGATTGGTGTTTACTTCAAGCACGCAAACTTGATTTAAAGCATTGTTACCACCACCCGCGCAATCAATTATTGTTAAATTGTATTGCCTATATATGTATATGTGGCGAAAGCTGCAAACAGTTAATGTTCGTGACTGCATAGAAATTGTGCAGCCGACATTTCCAGTCAAGTTCAATGTATGCAAGACTGCTAGAGGTGAGAGCCGCATATCTAAATTTGATTTCCATATATATTCAATGCGGTTTGATCCTCGATAGTCAGTTTGCCGTCGTACTCTGATGATGATCATGGAAGGTCGAAACGCGTCAGTGCGTTGCAGCTGGCGGTAGTTTTGTTACTTTGTTCGATGACTGGTTAAATACAATGGGATTGGTGTTTACTTCAAGCACGCAAACTTGATTTAAAGAATTGTTACCACCACCCGCGCAATCAATTATTGTTTAAAGTATGTATTTATGTTTCTATGCACTTATGTATATATGCATGTGTGTGTACATATATGCATGTATTCATGTATGTGTGTATGTACGCCAATATTCTTTGGATTTTGGGTTTTGTAAATGCTTATGGCTCCGTAATATCATAATTGCATATACCATTTGTCCTTTTCTTGTATTGTTTAATTTACTTGGAATTGTTCAATTATGCACATATTTTTGCAAATATTTTGTTAACAATTACTTTGATGAAGACGACAAGCCTGATATACGCATCCATTTTCGGTAACAATTATAATGGAATCGAATTATGAATAATGGGGATCAAGTCACGATATAAATATATTTATATGTGCAGCTTTCAATCTGAAAGTCTCAATTACAGTGAACTTGATTGGATCTTGGGTTGCAGTCACTAACTTTATGTTATGTTAGCTTCTACTACATTAAAATGCGTTATACCATGAGCAATTATTGTTGTGCAAGTCGTTATAATAGTTATTTAAATCGTTTTGTTGAATTTGATATAAACAGCAAACATTCGTTTTATTTAAACATTTGGAAAACATTGTAGATGTTGGCTATTTGTGCGAACTGCCACTTTTCATCCTTATATTTTCATCATCGCGGAACGACTTTCTCGTATTAGTGCCGCATTTTAGCTTTGAAGATTACTGTATCTTCAGTGAGATTTAATCAAAGTTAGTCAGCTGTCTGTCTTGTTCTGGTGTCTAAGGAGAAAAGAAACTCTTCGTTGTGTGTAGCTAAAGCTAAATTAGTTATGTTATGCGACTGGCTAGACAAATTTCTGGATTTGCCCTTATGCCGAGTCCGTGTTTATATTTTAATAAATTTACAGGGCTGTCAGCCCAGCTATACAGCGACTACAGTTTCAAAAGTATTTTGGTGCTTCATGTTTAATAGCGCCAAAATCTCTGATGATAACTTGTAATGACCACATCTTACTAGTTCCATCGTAATATTGACAAAGGTTTTGTATTATTGGCTATTATATATATGATGTTTAATGGAAAGAGTTTGACTATATCTTTTTCAGTAAAGACTAAACATTGCATTAGGTAGCCGAGACAGTAAATCCAGTAGAACGGTTCCGTCCTCATTGGCACTTCGTCACGCACTGTCCAGAATTTGCTACGGAGCCAATTTGCTTCAGTGTCTGGTTTTCTGCTGCATACTAGACACAATTTCATTTCGTATACCATCTTATAATTTTGGTTAGCTTTTGCTTCAGATGTAGCATCTTTGTAATTATATATATATATATATATATATATATATATATATATATATATAGCCATAGAACTTTCCGGCCTGCCGACTGGCGAACACTAGCTGGTCAACCCAGTAATGGTGGCATAAACCTTACCGTGCCTAATGGAACACAGCTATCATCCCGTTTCATGTGAAGCCTCGAGTGTGGTCTAACAACGCAGTAACAATTAGTGTTAAACGAGTAGTGACAGAGTGAGTGCAAGCGTGTCTGCCGCGAAGGGCAGGTTTCGGCTTCTAAAAAAACTTTGGCCACTGGCATTTTCGAAGAGTGCTCATCAGCTTTAGTAGGCAGACTATCTAAGAGAAGGAAAAATCTGAATAAAACCCATCTTCACTTGTAATTGGCGACCTAGTGCTATTTTACAGCCAACTTATTACCATGAACATTTAGAACTATAATGAAGCCATTCTGCATGAGCCGTCGCGCAGGATATAGAGAGTCGCCTTATCTGCTGACTTGTGCAGGGTGGATAAGTGAAATCAGGCTATGACAGATACCATCTCCGATTGTGCCTTTATTCCTTCTCTTTTATCTTTGTCTAACAAAATCGCACTTTTAGATGAATATGGTGGGTGTTGATCATACCACATAGGCCAGTACCGGATTGCCAATTATCAAAAATAGTTTAACTGAACTACAATTCATTAAAAACTTGTTTAGGCTTTACAGCCAGCTCGTTTAATATGCGTTCATTAAAACAAACTGGGCAACAAGAAGCTCTTGCACGTGTGTTGAATAAGTTAGAATTCAATGTTTGTTGCGTATCTGACACCAGATTACAGGATCCTACTAGCATTACATAACTGGGTGCAGTATCCTTATCTACGCGACTTTGGCGTCCTCCAGCCCCCGGCAACAGTGGACTGAAATTGATCGCGTAGCAATTAGTTATAGTTGGCGTGGTTACATCCAGTATTGTTATTCGTTTCGAACACCTATAACGACTCGGGCCATGCACTTATCCGTTGTAGAGTTGCACTTAAGTTTTCAAGAAAAATAAATAAGAATAAACCCGAAATAAATGTAAGCAAACTCAAATAACTGTCTTTCCAACAAAATATGAAGATATTCTAAAATCAAAGTCAACTGGTTGTGATGGCGAAAATTCGAATTTACTTTACACGAAGATTAGTTACATTATGCGCAAGGCAGATACCACTGGATGTGGCATTTTAGGTTCTCGTAAAAATAAACATTAGGTCTCTGTAAAATCGATAGAAATTCTCAAAATTATGCGCCAAACTCCAGCTAGCTCGTCTTATAATAATAATCGTACAATTGTAGGAAACTAACTTAAGCGTAGTCCAAACGTCGATCGCGAATCATTTTGGACCACAAAGATCAAAAAGATAGACGAAGCGTTCACAACAATTAATAGCCGCTCTTTGTTAAACATTATCCGCGCAACATATCCGAGAGGTTGGATTGTTGGCGAAACTTTAAACAATAGTAACAACCATCTAACAACCGATAAAATATGTCGTCTTAATAGATGGGCTGTACACTTCAAAGATGAAGTTTATTTAGCACCTGAGTCAGTCCCGATTCCCGAAAGTATATCTGTATCAGCAGTGTCAAATGTGAACCTCGATCAACTATTAGAATTGCAAAATACTGCATTCAATCCTATTTTTTTAACTTCGTAAAGATGCAGGCCCCGATGATTATCTTTCGAACTGATTTAAATATGGTTTTGATATAATTTCTGGAATGTTCACTAACCTTCTTCATACTAAGAGAAGAGAGGAAACGATGCAGCTTTCTTGGAATGAGTCGAGCATAACCCCTACCTTCAAACAAGGTAATCCTATTTCGTGTGGTAACCGTCGTGGTATAATAATCACTGCAGTCGTGTCTAGGTTATTTTCTTCGATTAGCCTACGACGTATAAGTGCTTCATGTGAATCACACACTAGAGAAGAATAGGCCGGATTCCGCGCAGGACACGGTTGTATAGATCATATTCTTACCGTAAGAACAGATCTTGAACAGGAAAATTTATATCGCCGTCCCATAATAGCCGTCGTTCTAGAATTCAAGGGTGCCTTTGACTTGGTAAATCCCAATGTTCTATTCGATATTCTGTCGAAAATTATTGTGACCACAAAATTTAAAAATATTATTCACGCTCACTCCACAAGCACTTCTGGACGCGTTAAGTTGTACAACGAATTAACACACAACTTTATTACTAGCAGTAGTGTTCGTCATGGCTGTCTACTTTCCTCATTTTTGTTTAATATTGTAAGATATGCTGTTTCGAACAACACTCTTCCACACGTTCTGGATGCAGGTGTTGAAGTTCTCTCGAGCGGTGGATTAGTCGATCTTGACTATGTAGACGATATCGATAATCGAGTTTCGGCTCAGGCCACCCTAAATAGACTATCAGTCGTTGTTCCGTCGTTCGGTGTGAAATTTGCACCCTCTTAATGTAAAACACGTTTCCAAGATCGTCCTTCACTCACACCAACTCTGTGACTGCAGAGTAGAGATATGGACATAGTTGACAGTTTTACATACCTTGACAACTCTATTAATAACGGAGGAAATTTTTTTCTGACAAAGTGACTACGAGAATCGCGAAAGTTAAAGTAGCTTTCTCCAACCACTGCCATTAATTGAGAATCGCGATTATCTTACTCTGCCTTAATGGTTGTATTTACAATGCATCGGTTTTTCAATATGCTCGGTTTTATTATACACTAATGAGGCAGGACCCCTTAGGGTTTAAAAATTTTAAACGCTTACTGGCATTTTGTCGCCATTATTTGGGAAGCATAGCACATGTAGCTTACCAACAATGATATCCGTAGACATATTTTTGAATCCGCCAACAATTTCTCCTCGTTAGAAAAATAAATAAGGCTCCGTCAACTGCGTTGGCTCGGCCACGTTTTGCGTATTTCCTGAATTCGATTGCCTAGTAGAGTATTATTCTCTTACCCAGCGCCAGATTGGCGTAAGAAATAAGGTAGGCAGACTTTGACATGACATAAAAACATTAAAGTCAGTCACTTTAAATTTGGATAGTATAGGACCCACTTGTCTGCCAGGATACGGTTCACGTGCATATGACAGTTCTCAGTTGGAATCCCTGTGCGATATGGCATCGAAAAGATCTCAGTTGCGATATTGTGGTAGAATCAACTTTGTAGCATATTTTTCTTCGGTGGACAGAGTTAGCTGCGGATTTATTTGTATTTCTGATGTAATAAAGTAAAATTGACAAGAAAGTGGTATTGCAGATGTTGCCTTGCCTTAATGTTGAATTGGCCATAATTGCGTTGTGTAGAGGTTTAGATTTCCTCAGTCTTGTGCTATCTAGGTAAATATACTCATATTAACTAGATCCCCCTCTCATAAATCTCTTTCCTTTATTCATTTTTTTTGCCAAAATTATTACTTTGGCATTATTTTCACTTTTTCAAAAAACCTTTTTTGTGTTTGCTTTTTTCTTGTTGCTGTATGGAAGTGACGCATTAGTTACTAATTTTTTTGTATTGCTTTACGTTTAAATACTGTTTTTTTGCGAAGAACTAATATATATGCAAGTATGTATTAGGTGTTGTGAATCTAGTAACAAATTAGTTCAGTTGTGACCAGAAGGATAAACCAAAGGCAGCATGAACGGAAAGTATAATCTCATGCACTATCGTTTCGTGCTTTCTGGCGACTTATCAGTAGGAGCCAATATTATGCCCTTTAACCAATTTTATATTTGGTCGAAGAATGTGGGATATATATTAGTTCTTCGCAAAAAACAGTATTTAACTGTTATATACTGAATTGAATGATGTCATGCTTACCGCGAAATGTGATAACTGATATCGATCAAGGCCAGAGTGTATGGATTTACTGGATTAACAGGTGTTTAGAAATTGTTGTAATTCTCAATTTCGGTGAAATAGTAGATTGTATCGTCCTATTATCCCACATTTTTCGACCAAATATATAGTGGTTAAAGGGCGTAATACCGGCTCCTACTGATGAGTCGCCATTAAGCACGAAACGAATGTGCATGAGATTATACTTTCCGTTCATGCTGCCTTTGGTTTATGCCTTCTGGTCACAACTGAACTAATTTGTTACTAGGTTCGCAAAACCTAATACATACTTGCATATATATTAGTTCTTCGCAAAAACAGTATTTAACTGTAATATATTAAATTGAATGATGTCATGCTTACCGCGAAATGTGATAACTGATATCGATGAAGGCCAGAGTGTATGATTTAACTGGAGTAACAGGAGTTCGGAAATTGTTGTAATTCTCAATTTGGGTGAACTTTAGCATAAATTTATATCCATCAGGTTGGTATCATGTACCGACTCGGAAACCATAGTGTTAGTATCCGGTACTCATCGATTTCAAAAAAGGTATCAGTTACTAACACAATGGCTATAGTGTTAGTATCCTTTACAGACTCGGTATATATATTATATAGTTTGAGTTAGCATTGAAGTCGTATTGTCGTTGACTTCAGATTATGTTAGCTTCACTATTACAGGTTTACACATTCGTCTAGGAGATTGTACCGTCCTATTATTCCACATTCTTCTACCGAATATATAGTGATTTAAAGGGCGTAATACCGGCTCCTACTGATGAGTCGCCAGTAAGCACGAAACGAATGTGCATGAGATTATACTTTCCGTTCATGCTGCCTTTGGTGTATCCTTCCGGTCACAAACTGAACTAATTTTTTACTAGGTTCGCAAAACCTAATACATACTTGCATATATATTAGTTCTTCGCAACAAACTGTATTTAAATGTAATATATTGAATTTAATGATGTCATGCTTACTGCGAAATGTGATAACTGATATCGATGAAGGCCAGAGTGTATGGTTTAACTGGAGTAACAGGTGTTCGAAAATTGTTGTAATTCTCAATTTGGGTGAACTTTAGCATAAATTTATATCCATCAGGTTGGTATCATGTACCGACTCGGAAACCATAGTGTTAGTATCCGGTACTCATCGATTTCAAAAAAGGTATCAGTTACTAACACAATGGCCATAGTGTTAGTATCCTTTACAGACTCGGTATATATATTATATAGTGTGAGTTAGCATTGAAGTCGTATTGTCGTTGACTTCAGATTATGTTAGCTTCACTATTACAGGTTTACACATTCGTCTAGGAGATTGTACCGTCCTATTATTCCACATTCTTCTACCAAATATATAGTGGTTAAAGGGCGTAATACCGGCTCCTACTGATGAGTCGCCAGTAAGCACGAAACGAATGTGCATGAGATTATACTTTCCGTTCATGCTGCCTTTGGTTTATCCTTCTGGTCACAACTGAACTAATTTGTTACTAGGTTCGCAAAACCTAATACATACTTGCATATATATTAGTTCTTCGCAACAAACAGTATTTAACTGTAATATATTGAATTGAATGATGTCATGCTTACCGCGAAATGTGATAACTGATATCGATGAAGGCCAGAGTGTATGGTTTAACTGGAGTAACAGGTGTTCGGAAATTGTTGTAATTCTCAATTTGGGTGAACTGTAGCATAAATTTATATCCATCAGGTTGGTATCATGTACCGACTCGGAAACCATAGTGTTAGTATCCGGTACTCATCGATTTCAAAAAAGGTATCAGTTACTAACACAATAGCCATAGTGTTAGTATCCTTTACAGACTCGGTATATATATTATATAGTGTGAGTTAGCATTGAAGTCGTATTGTCGTTGACTTCAGATTATGTTAGCTTCACTATTACAGGTTTACACATTCGTCTAGGAGATTGTACCGTCCTATTATTCCACATTCTTCTACCGAATATATAGTGGTTAAAGGGCGTAATACCGGCTCCTACTGATGAGTCGCCAGTAAGCACGAAACGAATGTGCATGAGATTATACTTTCCGTTCATGCTGCCTTTGGTTTATCCTTCTGGTCACAACTGAACTAATTTGTTACTAGGTTCGCAAAACCTAATACATACTTGCATGGTAAATTACCGTGCTTAAATAGCATGCAATATGTGTACTTGCATACTATTGGTTAAACGTGGTTAAACGTGGTTAAACGGCAATTTGCTTTTTTCTCATTGGTGCAACGTAAATAAATTTGAATTTAATTTACGCAATATGTCGGCGATTGATTTGTGTCGTTACAACATAAATAATGATATAAACAATAATATGTGACTAATTAGACAAGAATTTTAAAAATGTGAGAATTATTCCTCTTTACAAATCTTATCTATAATTGATACCAATTTGTTAACAAACCTTGTGAAATTGTTAAGCATAAAAATAATCATTTATTTTCACAGTGTTGTACAGAAAAATGAATACATATAGGCATTTATACTTTGAACTCTTAAAGAAATTTCTGACAAATTAACATGAAATTGACAAAGTACCTTTTATATTTAACCTCAGAAGTTATAGAACGTTGAAATGTTTTGTTCTTATTCGTCTTTCATATTTGAGTAATTTCTAGTTATACCATCAGTAACTAATGATTTTCATTTAAGCCATATAATTATTATTGATAATTAAAATCTAAAGATTTGGAAAATATAACACAAGGGAAACTTTTATAGGGCTTATTTTCCAGCTAGATGAATAACAAATTAAGTAAAATGTTAATATAAAAAATTGAAATCCAATAAAAATTATTTTGTAAATGCAGACGTCATTGATAATGAATTTGAAATGATAAGCGAAAATCTAGTATAGTCAATTTTTAATAACAGACAACTCACACAAAATCGTAACTTTGAAATATTTATTAATAAACAGAAAATTATACTAACGTTTAATAAAAGCTTGTTGTAAATTAAACAATTAAACAATCCGTTCACTGATTAACTTCAGATCACAGTTCAAAAGTCTGATACTAGCTATTCTAAGATTTAATACTATATAATTGGAATAGCTATATATTGTTTGCTGCGGAGAACTAATATATATACAATTGTGTTTAAGGTGTTGCGCTCCTAGCGACAAATTAATTTATGTAAGACCAGAAGGTTTAATCAAAGCTAGCATGAACGAAACGTATAATCCCGTGTGCACATGCATTTCGTGCGTACAGGCGACACATCAATATGAGCTGGTACAACGACCCATACACACTATATATTTGATCAAGAAATGCCAGACAGATTACGGTGCCGTCTCCTATATGAAAGTGTATTCAAACCGTAATAGATTAACTTCATATAAAGTTTTCGACAATGCGACTTCAAAGCCAAATCACTATATGTGATATATACCGAGCCTGTAAAGGATTGTCAGTGAACACAGCTTGACCGGAGAGAGCGTGCTTGTGGTTTTCAACATTTTCTCTACTTTCGAAGGATTTCGGGTTTTATTTTGTTTTTATTTTTTCAGATTCTTGGGATTTCTCGTCTGATTTCTTCTCCAGAATACTCCAGGAATCTACCTACACATTATTTTGGAATCTACCTTCAGTTATCACGGATCTATTTCTAGCCCACCCGATTTTTTCCGTTAATTTCTACATTTTAATACCTATTCTTTTTTTTCGCTCAGCAATACTCTTTCTTTTCCTCTCTTTTACCGTAAACAATATTAATTATACTCTTCTATCTATCTCCATCATGAACCAACTTTCGTCGCCAGCCCCCATCTCCCCGCTCCTCACCCAAAAGATTATCTCCAATATTTCTGATCTCCAACAGCAAATGGCGGATATCACAGGATTACTTGGAGCATTGACTGGCAACCTTTCAGTCTCCTCCGTTCAGCCCCATTTGTTGCGTCAAGCAGATACGTTTCTGAATGGGGTAGCCAGGGAGGTTGCCCTGCGAAACCACAACAAGCGAAACCTCTTTCTTTGGTTCCATACCGGGACGTGCATTTCAGGTCTATTAGGCCAGGAGAGCTGTTGACAAATTCCCTCGGGAAACGGCCGAGCCTTCATCCTCTCCTCACACAAAAGACTGTCCGACGATGAGGTTCGTCATCTCAAACTAAATTCGCCCATCTTATCATCCGGACAAGTCAAACTCAAACGAGACTACACTCTGCTACAGAGGACTCTTGAGAAAGCACATAATCACACACCGGACACCACCCCTCCTCCAGCTCCTCACGCCTTTCCGGGCTGGAGCAATCCCAAGAAAAGCCGTTCAGTTCACGGCGGACTCCTTGGTGACGCACCTTCCTCCAGTCCACCCCCACTCACACCTTCCCGATTTGAAGGCCTTCCCCTCACCTTTAGCCCTTACTCTGCAACCAGTCCCCCTACACTAGCTCAAGCTTTACCACGTCGTCGTGGCCGACCACGCCGCGCTAAGCCTCATAATAACGCACCTTCTCTCCCAAACCCGTCCACCAGGTCTACATCCCCTCGAAAGGTCACCTTTGTGACAGATGCTATGAATCAGAAACCGAAAAAACGTAAGTCTATGAAGACCAAGCAAAACTTCGACCCAGCCCCATCAAATTCATCTCCCCCTACTGAATCCACCATCGTCCCCAACCTGGACAGTTCCGCCCCAGCTCCTGATATTTCTCCGTCCTTGCTCGCCCCCCCAACGCACCTTCCGAGTGTCCCCTCGAACCCAGATATCTCGCCCCCCTCTTGCTTTCAAACCCTACAACTGCCTCACCCACCTGATAAACGCGGAACAACAACAGAAATCCAAATCGACTCTGACCACTCTATCCTTGTCAACAAGCGGTCTGTCACCCTCATCAGCCCTAGATCTCGCTCAACCCGCCAGCGGAAAGCCCCCGCACGCTTCTCCTCTCCGATCTAACCATTCCTCTCTCAAAGCGCTCTCAGCAATCCTCATCAACTGCAGGTCACTTACGCCTAAAATTAATCAACTGCGAGCCTTTCTGTCCTCTAACGAGATTGACATATGCGTTCTTGTTGAGACTTGGCTGTCCCCTCCATCCATAGTGATGACCTTTTCCTCATTCATGGTTACACGTTCCTTCGCAGCGACAGAACTGTCGGTCGCGGAGGCGGACTAGCTGCCTATGTCCGATCCCTTCTTATGCCCAAACGCTTGTCGACATCCAACTCTCAAGGTTTGGAATTTTTCTCGTTTCAGCTACAAATCCTTAACCAAAGCATATCTACCTGCGTTGTCTACAGACCCCCTAATATCTCACTCATCGACGACACTCGCGGGCCCAACTCCTTTCCACTCTTTTCTCTTTACACTCTGATCGGTACGTCGTTGTGGGTGATCTCAACCTCCCCATGACTAACTGGCATAATCTAGCTTCCGAAAGTCACCCACTGCTTCGACTCTTTGCGGATAACCTGCTACACCAATTCGTGCATTTTCCTACCCGAGGGAACAACCAACTGGATTGTGTTCTCTCCAATAACGAGGTGACCGATGTTCGCTCTCGGGAAATCTTCCCCAATCTTGATCACTGTCAGGTATCCTTCCTCTTACCTCTCTTATCCTTCACCCCTCGAGAAGACACCCAATCTTTCAGACGATTCACCAACTGGGACGAGTTCCGCCGACTCTGTGACACAGTTAACTGGAGGGACCTCTTTCTCCCGAACAACCTCTCCTCGTGCTTCTCCGAAGTCCATAACATCCTATCCTCCCACTATAACTCCGCCACCTCTATTCAGCAAGTATACTCGACGAATAAGATGAACGCTCTGTTTAAGGCACGTGACAACCTCGCACGCAGCTCTCGCCTACGCACATCGTCACTGGCTCCCGCCCCCGCTCTGAGACGCATTGATGGGCTCATTAAACAGGCTATCAACAAACAAACGCTCCACGTCGAAAAACGCATCCGCTCAGCTCCTAACCCCCGGGCAAAGTTCGCCATCAGCAAACACCAATTGTTGCAAAAGCCCAAAACCTCATATATCAACTTCTCTCAGTCAGACGACCTTTGCTTCGCTAACGATTATCTGACTCATCTTCTCGACTCATTTTCCTCTTCCACTCCGCCTGTTGAGATGGTAGACAACGGAGACCCCGAGAACCTACGCTGGTTATACGTCTCTCCGGCTTCCGTCGCCCAAGCAGTTAAACACATTAAATCTAAACACCAATTTGATCAATACGGTGTTTCAGTCAGCATGATTGCGCTACTTGGCTGGAACGTCTTCTCTCTACTTGCAGATGTTATTAATCATTGTGTCGAAACCATCTATCTTCCCTCAGACTTGCTTTGCTCGACGATCTCTCCCATCCCCAAAAACGGCTCTTCCTCGACCTCATCATTTAAAGATCTCCGCCCCATTACTATCGTACCTTCTCTCACCAAAATCTTCGACAGGATCCTATACAACCTAATCTACCCTTTCATTAAGTCCCATGAAAACTTCTACCTCCTTGATGATCAACATGGATTCCTGAACGGCCGCTCATCTTCCACCAACTTAGTTAGTATTCTCGATCATTGCTACTCTTCTTTCTCTAAAGGGCTTCAGTGCACTCTCCTCTTCCTAGATATATCCAAGGCTTTTGACTCGCTGTCATTTTCAGCAATTGAATCTACCTTAATGAGAATCGGTATATGCGGCAATGTTCTCAATCTTATCAGCTATTATCTTCGGAATCGATATACAAGAGTAAAAATTGGCAGCAGTCTCTCGAGGCCAACCCATATCCGATCCGGTGTTCCCCAGGGCTCTGTACTTGGTCCCATTCTCTTCAACCTTGCACTCGCACACATACAGGTTGAAGACACTCCTTTCAAGCTGTTCAAATATGCAGATGATATGGTCATCGTATTCAGCAACCCCACAACTTCCAACCCTTCCTCATCCCTTATATCCTCGCTCCTATCCTCGCTCCACTTGCAGCTCAGCGAAATCGGACTCAAACTAAATCCCACCAAAACCCGCTCAATGAGACTCTCGTCTGATGCATTCTGCTCCATCCCGGCTGCCAACTACCCCCTCGACATAGAAATAATAGATTCGGCCAAACATCTCGGCATTCAATTCTCAAAATCCCTAGACTTCTCCCCACACCTTACACACTACTTCCAAACTCTTCAAATGGGCCCGTCTGATCTGTTTTAAGACTAACAATCCCACTCTCCAACTCACATTATTCAAGGTCTACGTTCTGCCCCTCATTTCCTACGCCAGCGAATTCTACTGTCCTCTCACCCACGCCTCCTCGTACACCATTGAACAGGTATCCTCCAGATTTCTTAAGCGAGTCTTCCCGAACTGCCAAAACTACAGGGAACGCCTACTTCTAGCTAACCTCCTTCCGCTTTGGTTCACACGTCACCTTCGAGTCATTTCTTTTATCCATAAGATCTCAACTTCCTTACCACTCTCCAACTTTGCCCACCCAAGTCACCACTACGCCACACGTTCTAGTAACTCTTCTATCCAAGCCTACCATACCCCCACCTTATTTAAAAAAATCTATCTCTTCTCCAAAGCCACTAATGTCTTCAACGCTCTCCCCACAGACATAAAACTCCTACCCCAGCACGAATTCAAAAAAGCAGCCCATCAGTACTTCTTCAACAAATTTCTTTGTGATACGACCGATTGGAAACGAAACTGGTTCCTTCTCAATCCATAACATTTACTCCACCCTATCTTCTTACCTCTCTTTTCTTATTCTTTTTTCTTCAAGATTCACTAATACCACCTCTCAGCCCATTCCTAACCCCATTATATCCACGTTGCGGATACTCTACTACGTTTTGCTCATCCAACTCTTTTCTTTCTTTCTTGTTTCAGCGGAGGACCGGAAACCCAACAGCCCTACCGATCCACCAATGGTTCGCTTCGGACTTCGACTCTCCCTGGTCTTATTTTAATCTCGATCACGTTCTACAGATGCCTGCGATCCTTGCAAGACTCGCTCGCCTCAATCCTGCCGACTCGATCAATTCATTCGTCACGACAACGGACTCCAACGGTCGACGTCTACCTCCGGGCCGCCATCTTTTCATCTTCTTCTTCGTTTTCGATCTCACATTCACCTTGAAGATCTGATACTTCACGGACTATCTCCAATTGATCTTGCCTAGTCAAATGGAACTTCGCTTATATTTATTTTTCACCAGATTGAACTATCTTGTTGTTAATGATAACTTTTCCCCTCCCCAACCCCTCCCCTGCTATTAAATACTTTGCTAGTCACAATTCCACTCACCTCCACATATCCTACCCTTGATTTGCTATTTCAATGATTGGGCCAGTTGGCCTTTGATGCCAAATAAATGTATTATTATTTATTTTATATTATTATTGAATAAATAATTATAATTCATGGTAAAAGCGTTTAATTAGCACATAAAGAAGTTAATACTTAGAATTAGCTCATCCTTTGATTTGATTTTATGCCTGGTACTCCCAACAATTGCCTCATATGCTCTTTTGCATACAGCAATCCAGTCGCTTGGTGCCGCTTCCAACATTAATTTCGCTGCAGACGCTTAAATATAAATAAACACACACAAATTTATAATCAAAAGCATTATTTAAAAGTAATAACTAAACCAAGTGGAAACGTTTAGACGCAACGTTGTTGGACGTAATTTTACAAGTACTAGGATAATAAAAAAAGTAGTGCCCTGAAAACAGCCGCCTGGCACTAAGTTTCGTGTAGAGAACGACAATTCCTCTGATAAATATAACGTGACGATTAATGATAAATGTAAACTACCATTGGCTGATTAGATCCCATACCATTAAAATAGAAAATGATCGTTCAATTTCTAGGACATTTTTTGTTTATCTATTTAAAATTGCATTTTCCGTTTCATTTTTTAGATCAGCTCTAAAAATTTTGATCTTCACAATATATTCCTGTTAAAATGACATTCCTTTTTAAATTTATGCATTTTTGAATGATTGAGGAAATGGTAATCTAATTATTCTGTTCTTCGCGTCTAATCTCTTTCCAGGTTAAACATTCGGGTGTGCAGTGAAGAGTAGGAAGTACGCAGTCCTTCGCCTTTTCTTCATTAATTTTATATATATATATATATATATATATATATATATATATATATATATATATATATATATATAGAATATAGAATATAGAATATAGAATATCTTTATTTGGATTCAAACCACACATATTCCATCAAATAATAAAATTGGAAATTGTACAATATATATTTAAAAAATTATCACATCACAATAATTGTGCAATTAATCTCATGTAGATAGGTATATCTCACTAGTTGTACAATACAATATATCAATATCAGAAAGTTCGACTGAAAAGAATAATATATACATCATCAAATTAGGAATAATTAAGGTATAATTCGAGTGTAACATTATGCAAAAATTGAGAACCATGACTAGCAATTGATTGTATGTAATTTTAACTAATTTGAAGAAATAGTGCATAACATTTCAATTATAATAATACAAAACTTGGAAATAAAAATCTCAATAAAATCTGTTTCCGATAACAATTATCCTTGTCTTTTATTCAACCATGAGAAAATATTATCATAATCAAAAAAATAAAAAAAATATCAGCAGGATTACAGACTTTTTCAAGTTCAGTAGATAAAGTTTTAAAAGACATCTTAGATGGAGGCATTTCTCTAAGCCCCTTCAGCAATTGGTTATAAATTTTGTAGATTTTCGAGAAAGAGAATAACTTGCTTGCTACATTCCCCACCAAAGGAGGAGATATTGCCAAATGTCCAGATCTAGTTCCAACTTTATGACTCTTTCTTATCGGAGTCATATAGGCACCAGTCCACTGGTTCAAATGGAAAATTTTAAACAATAACACATCCTCCGAAACCACAGAGATTGCAATAACACAAACTGTAATCTAGAGGCGTATATAGTGGTATATATATATATATATATATATATATATATATATATATATATATATATATATATATATATTATAATCCATGCCGTTTTAATTAACACAGTATTACTATAGTGGAAACAACACAAATAACAAAGTTAAGGAGCCCTTTATTTCGTGAGATACTAAACATCTTATACAATCATACATACATACATTTTGGGTTGTCAATTGGTTATGTTATTGGTGACAAATCTGACTCGTTATTACTGCTGTTTCTGGTTTTGACTAGTAGGTGAGTGTGTATGCGTTTGTGTTTGTGTTGTGTAAGTGTGTTTGCATGTAAAGGTCATTCTCGCAGTATTGCGAAGTGATGTCTGAGATCTTGTCATGATTGTTTTGATAACTTGAGAGTTAGCCCTTTGTGCAAATTGTTCACTGTTATCTATACAAGTGCTATTTTTCCCAGTATAGTTAATCGTTTCTCCCCGCTGCGCAAGTAGAGAAAGACGACAGTTTCCCATTCCTTGACATCAAACTCACTCGAGAAGCAACGGAGATTTGACACTGGCCATACATAGAAAATCCACTTTCACTGGACAATACATTTCATTACAACAGTGGTGTGCCAAAATCCCACAAAGAAACTTGAAGTAAACAACCTAGCAGACAGAGATCAGAAAGATCTCCGCTCTGAACACAAGATTGAGGAAGAATTGGGCTACCTCAGGAATATTCTGCTAATGAACAACTAGAGCAGTTGTTGATCAACATGAACACAGCTATTCCTTACTAGAGACACCACGTAGCAGGTTTCCCTATTTACCATTTAGAGGCGACGTACCAGCCTCAATAATTGCACGGCGGCTGAATAGAATAACTAAGGACAACTTTTCCAGTGTTAAAGTTAATATGACATTTAGTACACAGAGAATCATGAGGTTGGATGCCAAAGATCAATTGTCAATTCTCTCCAAATAATTCATAGTCTACAAATTCTCATGTATGTGCAGTAGCATATATATCGGACGTACGAAGAAGCAATTGATAAGCAGAATCCAGCAACATTTGCCACAGAAACTGATTAACAAAGGCTTGGCACCGTCAGGAAAATCAGCTATTTCCGATCATATATTGGCAACGGGGCAACCGGTCAATTCGACTAATTTCACAATTCTACATAAAGCAAAATCAGAAAAATTATTATTTATTTATGAATCCCTTTATATAAAACAAACACCCGACCTTAATATTCAAAAGTATCATCAACATGATATTCTTATCGACTGGCCAAGAATAACAAATTCAACAACAATCTGCTAGTATCCTGTCAAGAACAAACAGGCCCTCGACTAGAATCAACAAACATTCAATCGGATTGGCAACAAGCTGAAGTGGAAATAACAGAGGCGCATACGGTGACAGAAGTTTCCAAACAGTGTGAGCGTTTAACACGACAATCGACATTGGAATTGTTACCAAGCGAAAATAGCACCTTGCAGCAGGAGAAACGATTAACTACTGGGAAAAATAGCACTTGTATATGTAACAGTGAACAATGTACACAAATGGCTAATTCTCAAGCTATCAAAACAATAATGACAAGATCTCAGACATCACTTCGCAATACTGCGAGAATGACCTTTACATGCAAACACACATACACAACACAAACACAAACGCATACACACTCACCTACTAGTCAAAACAAGAAACAGCAGTAATAACGAGTCAGATTTGTCACCAATAACATAACCAATTGACAACCCAAAATGTATAAATATGTATGATTGTATAAGAGATGTTTAGTATTCACGAAATAAATGGCCTTTATCCACTTTGTTATTTGTGTTGTTTTCCTAATTATAAGAATATATATATATATATATATATATATATATATATATATAT